>PVKS010006109.1:0-80543 GCA_004027875.1 Aplodontia rufa
AAAGCATACTTCTCTGCTGCCAGCTCAGTGGGCAGGTGGTAGGAAGGGTTAGAAAATTTTTGTGGGTTCAGTCATGGAGACCTATGACTTTTACAAATTACACAGTTTTCCTTTATTCCCTACCACTCCAAATCCATGTAATTATCAAGATATGAGGACTGGGAGGGACATAGAGTGAGAAACTCCATAAGTGGCTTTGATATGGTTAGCCACCCATCCCCTACCTTGTGTGAGGATTATTGATAACCTTACTCCAAAATGAGCTCTCTGGAACAAGTCTTTATTGGATTTGTATCTAATTTTAAAGTTTGACCAATCACTTCTTCCAAGCCTTTAATAGTAAAATTATACATGCCATGCAAAATATGAGCCCACGTATGAAACTGAGATCTAAATAAAACAGGAATCTACACAAGACAATTATTTGCATACGAAAGCCATATGTAGGACTAATAGTTAAGGCATTTCTAATACATTCAAAGTTTTATTAATCACTTACTGCCAAAAATAATGTTTTTCTACTCCCTGAACTAATCCCTACCTTAAAATCTAAGTATCTGGGGCTGGAGTGGTGACTCCGTGGTTACAGTGCTTGCCTGGCATGCAACAGTATATGAGTTCAAACTCCAGCACCATGTACACAACAAAGTGTTGGAGCAATGAAAGCCACATAAAAAACTAAAACAAAAAATTGCTTCTCTTATTCTCTTTCTTACTGTACCCTCTTTTAAAAAAAAATCTAAGTATCTTTGGAAATGCAGCATTTAAAAAAAATCATACTAAGCAACTATTCAATAAATAATGTTTTAGGGCACTTAAAAGAATTCTACTTAGTTGTGTCAAATAAGGAAAGCAGCAGTTAAGGAATTCTAACAAAAGTAAGGAATACTAAAATTATTAAAGTAACACAACTGCATAGTGTATAAGATAAAACTGTGTTATCTTTTTAGGAAGTATGGGAAGGGTACAGAAAAGGAGAGATGCACAGAAAAGAAAAAGAAAAAAATCAAATATTTATTAATCAGAATTTAGATAATAAGTGAGAAGTAACATAATTGGAGATATAAATATCAGATTAAAGTATTCATTTTTGAAGTATAGTCTGGTTTTTAAATGCCTAACATTTATTTAGTAAAGCACAAAGAAATATGCTTGAGCATGCCCTGGGTCATCCTGCAATCAGTTCACACTCATTGGGTCTTCCAGAGCCACAGAATCACATACAGAAAAAGTAACCCTAAAATCCTCAGAGATCTAATTTATTTCACTCATTAATGTTGGCAAAACTGTATGTAAATTAGTATAACCACTGTTACACATTCCTGAAAAGACTAGACATGGAACCAGCATATGACCTAGCTATACCACTTCTCAGTATTCATCCTGAAGAATTAAAGTCAGAATACTGTAGTGCTATACGCATATCCTTGTTTATAGCAGCACAATCCACAAGAGCCAAAGTATGGAGCCAGCCTAGGTGTCCACCAATGGATTAATGGATAAGTAAAATGTGGTATATATACACAATGGAGTTTTATTCACCCTTAAAGAAAAAAAATGTATTATCATTTGCAGGAGAATGAATAGAGCTTGAGATCAATCTGTTAAGCGAAATTAGCCAAATCAGAAGACCAAGGGTAACAGGTTTCCACTCATATGTGGAAGTTAGAGAGGAAAAAGGAAAAGAAAAGTTGGGCAGTGGAGTATATCTCTGGAAAAATCAAAGGGATATCAGTAGAATAGTGGAAAGGGGCCAGGGTAAGGAGGAGAAGGGAAAGAGGAGATACTGGGGAATGACACTGGCCAAATTCTATTGTTATATTGTATGCACATATGAACACATAACAACAAATCCCAACGTTATGTACAATAAAAAATGCACCATGGGGCTGGAGCAGTGGCTTGCCACTTGCCTGGCATGCGCAAGAATGTGGGTTTGAACGCCAGCACCACGTACACAATGAAGTGTTGGAGCAATGAAATTCACATGAAAAACTAAATCAAAATGATTCTTTCTGTCACTCTTCCTCTCTTAAAATGCACCAATAAAAAATTGGGGGAAAAAGAGAAGGAAAGTGGAGTTCCAGAGAGTATTAAGAAAAATACTGATACAAAGCACAAGTTTCTGGTGAACTTTGCTAACCCCCACGCTGATTTAGCCAATTCACAACATCCCCTAAGACCCTTTTCTACGAACAGTTATGATCACACTTGCACAAACCAAACAGAACCCAAGGAGTTGCAACCTCTTCAAAATCTGTGTTCCCACTGGGGAGGCTAAAGCTCCTTTCCACACAGAGTAGCCCTGGGTATCCCAGGAATGTTCTTGGCAAGCCAAAGGCAATAGTACTCTCCCCCCAACCACATTGGGTTCATCCACACCTGGAATAATTTCATCCCACCAGATGTTCACATAATCATCCCGGTCAGTCCTTGACTGCTCGTGGTAAAATCCCAAAGCATGCAGGATCTCATGTTCAACAGTGGACTTAGAGTCACACCACTGGCCAATGGACAGGTTCTGTCCCACGTGTTGGTCACCAACTAAAGACCAGCACCTATAAAAAGAGGATAAAAGGAAATATTTTTCCTAGAGTATTCTCTTATATTTATACATACATATGTATATTTTTAAAAACTCACATTTCTTTGTAGTGAAAGAAATTTTAAAATACTCTCTTCTAGTTGTTTGGAAATATCCAGTATAATATAGTTAACTGTAGTCACCTTCCGGTGAACAGAATGCCGGAACTCATTCCTCTTATGCTACCGTAACTTCGTACTTGTTGACTGATTTCTTACACAACATGCATGTCTACCAAAACATGACACTGTACCCCATCAATATGGGAAATGCTATGTATCGGTTAAAAACAAAGACGCGTAAATAGACCTATAAAAAGGAATTATCTACAGCAGTTTTATGTACTAATCATTCAATGATAAGGAATTAGATAAATAAGGAACTCAAATTAATCCCAATAATGCATCAAGATAAAAAGAAGTAAAAATCAGTACTCTTCCTTACCTTCAAAAATGTATAGGACAGTCCAAAAATAACATCATTACCCTTAGACTAGAATACTAAATTGTCCCTTATGGCTGTGGTTGATTTAAATTTTCTCTTTTATACTTTAATAAATTTCCAAATTCCCTATAATGAGCAGGTATAAATTTCGTGATTATGAATAGAGCCTCATTTAAAAAGCAAGTTGATGAAGGCCATGACTTTGACACAGGCAGACTACAGCATGTGACAATGCAGAGAAGGCTGCCTAAATTACTCCTGGAGGCCCCAGGCAGGGAGGGCCCAGAACTTCCCTCAGAAACTGATGTGATCAGGAACCTCTGAAAGGTTCCCTACATTCCTTATGGTAGAGTCTCAGGTCCTCTTTTCCCCAGTTATTTTTATTTTTTTCTCATAAATCTAATTTCCCAGTGTATGAGCAAGCCCAAAGCTTCCTGCACATTATCTCCCTGTTGATTTTAGATTGTGAAACAGTGCTGAGCAGAATGAGAAATTTGCCAAGTTCTCAGTGCTACCTTGGATGACAAGTTTCCTGGCGACAGAGCTATCGTCTGATCTACTTTTGTTCTCCCCAGGATTGTTGACGTATACACTCAAATGTGAACGGATTTGAGTTCTATTCAAAATGGATCTCATTTATTCATTTTCTAATGACTTAAGATATAATTTATATACCATAAAATTCACTAATTCTAAGTGTGAAATTCATTGATTTGTAGTAAATTTATTATCATACAACCATAACTGTGCTAATCTTGCCTCATTTTTTTTTTTTTTTGAGAGAAAGAGGGACAGTGAGAGAAAGAGAGAGAGAGAGAGGGCAAATCAATTTTATCTAGTTTCTCATGTGGCTTTTGTTGCTCTGACACTTGGCTGAGTACATGGTGCCAGGGTTTGGACCTGCATCTTTGCACATGCAAGGCAAGCACTGTAACCGCTCCAGCCCTCATTTTGCTTCTTTGGTAGTAGGATTTCATTATGAAACAAGACTTTGCAAAATATCACCAAGCCAGTAGGAGCATTTATCATTTCTTCTCCCCCCATCCCTCTACCTCTCTCTCTCTTTCTCTCTCTCTCTTTTTCATTCTCCCCAGCAATATTTCATACCAATATTCTATTCCAATCAACAGACAGGTATAAGTTGAAAAAAATTCCATAAATTCTGCCATGCTGTGACCTTTTCACCTTGTCTTTCTGAAAGAGCCTAGTTAGCTTCCAGTCTCAGGGTTGCCCTGAAGAGTAGGGAACATTGTCCTCCTCCCCACCCACTTAAATGGATCAAGAGCACCTCTTGGCTGTAGGCAGTAAGACTCCACCAGACTTAGCTTTTATGAAGAATTTCTCTCAAAGCTGACCACCTCCTCAATCAGATCCTGGGGACTGAGTGAACCCAAGAGATTAACAGAGAAAAGAACTTTTTGGGAAATGATCATACTATCTTAATTTTTAAAAATTTTTCTCTGTATGGAAAAAAACAATGCAAGAGTAAATAGTAAAGAATGGAGATAAAAATGTCAAGAAAACTAATTTTCCCCCTGAAATTTGCAATGAATTTGCAAAGGCTTTGGTAATTTCCTGAAGTTCAGAAGTTACCAAGGGACATGATGAAGTAGTTAAAAGCAGAGGATCACTAAACTGTGTGACTCTGGAAAATCTTGAGCTACACTTTAAATGTTTTCCTTTCACATAAGAAGGAATTTTCAAAATACTATCACTATCTCTATTTAAAACCTCAAATGATCAACCTTCCTTGCTCCCTGGTTTATCATTCTCCTTACACTCAAAGCTTCCGATACGTTGAACATGATGGGTTCTCCAAGTAAGTCAGATTCTGTTTGCTCTCTTCCCCTATTTCCTTTCTCCTCTTCCTTCTCCGTCCTCTTCTTCCTCTTCTAGCTTCCCACCACCATTAGTGTTTCTTCGTCCTCTGCCTCTGTCCTTCACCCTTCACATTCTTGACATTCTTCTCAGCCATTCCAGTGTTTCAGCCCAGTTGGAGGTACCACTTCCATCCTGCTACTGTTCACAGCACTTAAGCAATGTGCACCAAAACTCTAGTGTCCCCATCACATCCACCTGCCGACTGTAAACCTTGTGAGCTCTAAGGCTGCACCTCACACTTCTTTGTTCCTGTAGATTGTCACCCTTCTTAGTGCACAGAAGGTGTGCATTTTTTAAATAAAAGAATGAGCTAAGAAAATAACTCCTCCAGTGAGCTAGGGATTTACTGGTAGCTAAGTGTTTATCAGTATTTTGCTGCTTTGTTTACTGCTAATGTTTTGCAGATTTTTTTTCTTAAGAGGCTAAATTTTGTGCTAACTTGCCGTTTCATTTCTGTTAGCCACCCATGATCAACAAAGCCCCAAGGCCAGAGCTAGACAATCTGAAAGAGTAAAACCTGCAGGCGGTGCTGGACACTGCAGCCCCAGGAGATGGCTTCAGGTGGCTTGAAGACACAAGTTGACAGTGTCTCACTGGTGATGGCTTTGCTTCCCAGCTGCACCAAGTCCCGGTTGGTTGTCATGCACACCATTGAGGATAGAGAGCTCCTTTCTTGATATACCATTAATTTATTCTTAGAAATAAATACCTTTGAAGAGCAAATTTACATCTAGAACTTTTCAGAGATGCAGTCAACAGAGTACTATCATTTCGAAAAGTACCATTAGGGGCTGGAGAGGTGGCTCAGCGGTTTTGGCGCTTGCCTGGAAAGCATGAGGACCCGGGTTCAAACCCCAGCACCACGTACACAACTGAGTGTTGGAGCAACTAAGGCCATGTGAAAAACTAAATAAAGTTGTTTCTCTCTTAAAAAAAAAAAAAGTACCATTAGAAAGGTGTAGTTTATACTTCAATACACCTGACTTTAAAAAGTATACTACAATTTAAAAGATGACCTAAATCTAGGAAAAGAAAGAAAGAAATATCTCTGGCTGAGACATATACAAACAATGCATTCCCTATTTAGCACATTAGAATGCTATAAAATTTAAAAATTCACAGTGGAAGATTTGATGTGGCTTTTAGTTTCTTTCCAATTTCTTCTTTTAGCCTTCAAAACAGATGTGTCACTTTTTATAGAGTAGAGGACGCATGATTTATACACTGTATAACATTTCATACTAACCCACTAAGTTGTTGAAATATGATGTATGAGCTCTCTCCTTCATAGGGCTTGAAATCCACACAGGACTTGAGGCGGAACATTTCAAAAGAATAGAGAATGGCTCCTTTGGCATTCAGCTCTGAAGAAATCAGTAAAAACAATAAACATTATTTAGACCTTAATTATACATAACTTTAATAGAAAACCACGCCACTACATGAAATCCACAGAGATCCATTACATATATATATGTGTATGTATGTATATGTATTACATACATACATACATATATATATGTAATGGATATATATACACACACACACACACATATACACACACATATGTAGTTTAAAAAATTCCTTAGAAATTGCAAAATTGGTTGTGGACATAAATGTGTGCACACTTTAAATGTAAAAAAATGACTACAGATAGGAACACACACATGCATATGTGGCTGAATAAAACAGTAAAATAATGTCCCCATTTTCTCTTTTCTTTTCCCTCATCATAATAGAGATTTTCAGTGCATTGCCTTAGGAGAGTCACGTAGCAGAGATTTCTCTACTCCAAACTTGGTACCCAAGTAGCAGATGGACCTGAGGAGCAGGAACAATAGATGCAGACCAAAGATCAAATGTCTTTCCATTTACCTAATATGCACACACCTGGCACTGCCTGACAAGGATGGGGTGAAGAGGAGATACACTCCAGCGAAACTGCGATTGGGTTTTACACTGTATGCATTTTTTTCCTCCTATCAACTCATTGAAGGTTGAGATCACAGTTAAAAATTAAACCAAGTCATATAAAATTAAATCATATTTCTTGCACATTTAATTTTATAGATTCTCTTAAAGAATTTATCATTCTTGGCAGTTTACCAGGTAATTATGTCATTTTTTGACCCTTGTTTTATTCAGTAAGCTATCATGCTAGAGATTCCACAGCATAGCTCTGATAAGATCATATCAAGATCATTAAAGATATAATTAGAGTTGCCTTTGCAAGGAATCAGTTGGCTATAGATTCATGAGGTTATTCATAAGTTCTGTGCTTTGCTACATTGAACCAAAAACATTCACTAAACAGCAATGGGAAAATTGGATGTTCATAAGCAAAAACTTGAAATTTGACCCCTATCTCTCACCCTACACAAAAATCAACACAAAATAGATCAAAATCCTAAATGAAAAAACTGAAATTATGAAATTATTAAAAGAAAACAAAAGGGAAACCCTTCAACACATCAGTACAGGCAATGATTTTTTTTTTAAATATGACCTCGAAAGCAAGGGTAACAAAAGCAAAAACAAACTAAGAAGCTTCCGTGCAACAAAGGAAAGAATGAGCAGAGTGAAGAGATGAGCTCCAGAACGGGAAATTCGTCTGATAGAGCTTTAATATCCAGAACAGACAAGGAGCTCAAAAACAACAAAAACCTAATAATACAACGTAAAAATGGGCAAATGGTCTGAACAGACACTTCTTAAAAGAAGAAAATCAGATAACCAATACGTTTATGAAAAAATGTTCAATATCATAAGGCACAGGGAAATGCAAATTAAAGTCACAATGGCTAAAAACCAGTTAAAATGGATATTATAGAAAAGACAGAAATAATAAATGCTTAAGAGAATGTGGAGAAAAAAGAATTATAGTACATTGTTGGGGATATAGATTAGCAGAGCTATTATGGAGAATCATAGGGAGGGGCTGGAGTGGCAGCTCAGTGGTTCCGGCACTTGCCTGGCATGAGCAAGGACACAGGTTCAAACCCCAGCACCAAGTACACAACAAAGTGCCGGAGCAACGAACGCCACATGAATAACTAAATAAAATTTTATTCTGCCTCTCTTTTACTATCCTTCTCTCTTTAAAAATAAATAAATAAATAAAAAGAATCCTATGGAGGTTGCTCACAAAACTAAAAATAGATCTATTAAATGATCCATCTATGTCATTTCTAGATTTATGGCCAAAGGAAATGATAATAGCTATCAAAGAAATATCTTAATGTCCATGTTTATTGCTGCAATATTCACAGTAGCTAAGGTGTGGAATGAACCTAGATGCCCATCAACAGATTAACAGATACAGAATATGAGTGCACATCCCTAATAAAACGTCATTCAGCCATAAAAAGAATGATACCCAAACACTCGTAGCAAAATTTTGCTACGTGAAATAAGTCAGACATCAAAAGACAAATATTGAATGCCCTCTTTCACATGTGAAGGCTAAGAAAATGTAGATCTGAATAGAGAGCAGTAATTATTAGAGGCTGTGAAGGGAGAGGTAGATGAAGAACAGGGAGAGGTTGGATAAGGAGCATCAAAACACAGAAGTAACAAGTTCCAGTGCTCTGTAGCACAGTGGGTGGACATGATTCACAATAACCCATTACTGTTTTATGAAGAGCTACGAAAGAGGAGCTCAGAGACACCAAACACAAAGCAATGATAAGGTGATGGAAACATTAATTACCCTGATTTAATACTGAAATATCATATTTATCTCATAAATATGGACATTTATTATGTGCTAGTCAAAAATCTTTTTAAAATCTTTAAATGGAAATGCTAACTATGCTGATTTGATAATTACACATTGTATCTGTGTATCCAATTATTGTACTGTACCCCACAATTAGTACAATTAAAATAATTTATAAAATTAAGACTAAAAATGTAGTCATTGGGTATTCAATAAATTAATTGTGGAAACAACACAAATAATAATAATACCAAGAGCATTCAGTAAACCTACTAGAGTATTTTTATACACATTTACATATTTTTACTTTAAGTTACACCTCCAATATTGTTAGGTAGCAGCTAGCAATGAGCAGTGAAATGCTAGAGAGGGCCATATGTTTACTCTTGAAGTTTTCTTTAAGCTACTGCCAAAGAGGATAAACAAAAGCAAAAGAGATAATGAGGAGAGACATTGCCCCTGATAAGATCATATCAAGAACAAAGGATGTATGGGACTAACTCTTCACAGGACCTATAAAATTTGAGATAAACCTAAAAGCTACTGGGGCTAGGTGTCTCCTACTAGCTCAGAAGGGGGTATTCTTTAATAGTGAAGTTGCACTGAGGTAACTTTTGATCCTATTGACCCCAATGCCCACATTAATATGGGATTGACTTCTAGATGAAGCCCCCTACATAGGATGGCCACCATGACAACTCTGGAGAGGACCAACTAAGATCAAAAACTCCACCACCTAATGTGAAGGAGAAGTTGAACACCTGATTGGTGAAGGCTGCTGAAGGAGGACTCCAATTTTCAAATCGACCATCAAACAGTAATAAATTTGGAGACAGCATTGTCTATTTATCGTTCTCTGCTCAGAGACAGCCCGTGCTCTCTCTCGAGAGTGCTCTCTGCTTGAGGCTTACTCTGCTTTTACTTTACTTTCACCTCTCTTTCACTTATAATAAAATTCTCTTACATGGCTTCTGGTGTCTGACTTTAAATTTTCTATGTTCGGAACACAAGAACCGAGGTTTGCAGTTTTGGAGTTTCAGTTCCTATATTGTCCTGCTGTGACAATATGATATAACCAGGGCAGCTGAGTAAAGTGTAAGGGGGAAATAGTTTGATTATAATGAAGTCAAGCTGTCGGGAAAGTTGTATTGCTTTTGTTTTCCTGAAGCCAAATATTGTGGGTTCTGTGAATAGTTAATATCAAAATCACACTTTTTCTTCCCGCCCCACACCTGAGTAAGTTGTGAAGAGCAAACTAGTCAACTCTGTAATAATTTTGTGTTATTTTGTGAAAACTATCCCAACAACACAAAAAAAAGGCAGCACAGCCACTTGTAGCCTCCCCTTTCTCCATGCAAACAACCCAGAGAGCTCCTTCACTGAATGCGGAGCCACGCTTGATTTTCATGAGTTGTCTGCACAGAGGTGGGCTGCTCCACTGGGATGAGAGAGAGAAGCAAGTCTTTTGTCTCATTACATCTCCAGTTCTTAGAGGAACGTCCTGAGGGATTAAATTTTACATAGTTTTGTCCTAGACAAATCATTAGTGTTGAAAATGACTAGCTTTCCTTAACCCTGCATCAAATGATGTGAGAAGGCACTAATAACTACACATGAGCATAAGAAGACAGACTATATTCAGTTTAAGACTCCTTTGAGTTTCTGAGGCTGTAATGGTGGAGGAGGTTGAATCTCATTAATTCTCCCACAGATAACATTCATAAACTTTGAAAAAATTAAGAAACTCTTTGCATACACCAAAAAAATGACTAAACAGACAGACTAGAGGAACTTTCATCCATGAAAGGAAATTTCATTGGTGTAAATGAGTCATACAGAGCTTTGTATGAGGATGCTTCCCAGTTCTTTCGGTGCAAGGGAAAGAACTCTAGCGCATCTGCTCTTACATTTTCTTGACATATCACAGTGAAGAGTTTGGGACTCAGTTTCAACCTGAGTGCCTGAAAATCAAGGGAGGAAGTATGGGAAAGGAAAGTCATGGTTGATGGGGAGGGGAGGTGGTCCCCAAATCTGACTCAATCCTTGTCTGACTCACGAGTTTGCATAAAGGGAGAAGGCTGCAAGACGCTTAGTGAAAAATATCAGGTATAAAGTTGATCAAGTTGAACTCATAACTCAGCTGATATTCTCTACAGTGCAGAAAGAATTTAGACTTTGAGCCATCCCAAATTAGAGAGGCTGGGAAAACTTGGGCTTTCCACTGAAACCCAGGAGAGGCCAAGGTTTAAGAGTAAATACTATTCCCAGCACTCAGGGATTTACTTTGAACTAAAAACAAGACCAAGACAAACCCTCCACAAATCCCAGATGATCATCCAGTAATTGAACTGCTCTAACAAAAAAATAGCACAGAAAGTAGCCATCTCCACAATGTAATAGCTATAATTTTTCTAACATAGAACCAAAAATTTCTGGGTCTGCAATGAAACAGGGAAATATGATCCATAGAAATAGGAATGTAAGTCAATAGAGAAATGAACCCCAAGAAAAGTATTGTTATGTGTTTGTTCAAGGATTTAAAAAAGCGTAACAACAAATCTCAGCAGAGAAATGGAAATTACATAAAAGAACAAATGAAAATTCTATTGCTATTAGATCCAACGTAGAAAATTTGCTAGAGGAGTTTAATAGAAGACTGGAAATGTAAACGAATCACAGAGAAAAATATTAAGAAAAATAAATAGGGTCTTCGAAAACAACGGGGAAAATACCAAACAGTCTAATATGTGCACAATTACAGCCTCTGAAGAATGAGAGTGACAAAATATATGAGCAAAATAATAGTCCAAGCTTTGGTTGATCTAAGAAGCTGGGTAATCCCAAGTGGAATAAACACAAAGAAAATCAACATAAGCAGATCATAGTGAAATTGTTTCAAAACAAAAATAAAGAGCAGCTGGAGAAAAGATGGCCACATTACATATAGGGGAATCATAACATAGAGAAGCTGATTTCTCATAAAAAATACTGGAAACCAAAGACAATGTAACTGGGGCAAAATGTTACTACATCGGACAAAAGACTTGTGTTCAAAATACATAAAAATTCCTACAATTCGACAGTAAATAGACAAACAGCCTGTTTGTTTTAATGGCTAAACCATTTGAACAAATATTTCACAAGGGAAGATATAGAAACGATCAATAAGTAACTGAAAAGGAAGTCAATATCATTAGTCATCATGGAAATACAAATAAATAAATCAATAAAACAGCACCACATTCTAGGATTATAATTAATAAAACAGCACTGTCTGACCATTAGCCCACTAGAATGGGCTAATGTTATTTTAAAAAAATAACAGCACAAAAAGTTTGCAAGGGGGCTGGAGAGGTGGCTCAGTGGTAGAGCATTTGCCTGGAATGCGCAAGGTCCTGGGTTCAATCCCCAGCACCACATATACAAATAAATAAAGGAAAAAACAAAAACCAGATGAAAAAATTTGACTCTCTCTCTCTTTCTTTAAAAAAAAATGTTGGCAAGGCTGTGGGGTGATGGAAACTCTCATACACTATGGAAGTATAAACTCTTACAAGCACATTGAAAGAGGCAAACACTAAACCTACAGCTATCTTTAGACCCAATAATTCTGCTTTTAGGTATTTATACTGGAAATATGAAATATATTTTTTAAAAAGTATGTGCAAGAATGTTTTTCATAACTTCTTTTATTTTTCCTTTTTTCTTTTCTTTCTTTTTTCTTTTTTTTGGAGCTGCGGTACAGTAGCTTTATTCACAGTAACGAAAACATGGAATCAGCCCAGAATGGCTACACAAGCTGTGATTAGTATATCATACAATGAACGACATTCAGTCATTGAAAGAAACAAATTGCTGACACATACAACACTGGGAAATCTCAAGAATATTTTCCTGAGTAAAAGAAACCTTAGTCAAAGGAGTATGATATCAAAACTCACGAATCCAATACTATGAAAGTCTAGAATAGGAATATGAAAATCTAGAAATTCAAAAGATAAATATCGAATAGTTTTTTTTTTTCTTCAGAAAGGGTGGGAGTAACTGGCAAGGGGCATGAGAGAACTTACTGAGATTTAAAAAAAATGCTCCATCTCTTGAGAGAAATTTGGATCGCAGAGGTGTATAAACATTCAAGAACTCATGAATCATGTACTTTACACTTCTATTTTTTTACCCTATGTACATTTTACATTTAGAAGAACCATAAACAAATATTGAGCTCCAGTTAATGATGTAAGTTGAAGTATTTCACATGTACTAGTGCCTGAAAATTATGTATTTATTATATTATTTATTTTTATACTTTTTACTAACTTAATTCATTTATTTTTGTGGTGCTGGGGATCAAACCCAGGGCCTCATGTGTGCTGCACAAGCTCTCTTAACACTGAACTATAGTATGTATTTATGTATGCATGTATGTATGTATATATTCAGATGTTAGGGATTGAACCTAGGGTCTTATGCATGCTAAATAAATACTCTACCACTGAGTTACATTCCCATCCTTTGAAAGTTACTTTCAAATGCATCAAAATTGGAATGGGTTGATATATTGTAGGATGGGTAGGATGAACAGAGAAGATAAAGCAAAAAACAAAATATCAGTCCTTTAATCTAGGTGGCAAGTAGTATTCATTATAGAATGCTTTTAGCGTTTGCATATTTAAATTTTTTGTAATAAAGTGTTGGAAAAGTAAAAGACAAAATGGGTTACAACCTTCAAGTGCTAAAATTAAAAAAATTAAAATTAAAAATTAAAAATATCTAAATTCTATGTCCAATAAAAATGTCCTTCAAAGTAAAGGCTATTTTCTAAAATATTGATGGAAAAACAAAAGATCCAGTGTGGGCTTAACTAGCTTGAAAAAGGAGAGCAAAACTGGATCTTTCACTTTAAGCATAACTATAAAACTAGAGTAATCAATATGGGATGAGGATAAACAATGAAAAGAATACGACAAACTAGAAATTCCAGAAGTAGATCAATAGCTAAGTAGTCAGCTAGTTCTGACAAAGGTACTAACTCACTCAATGGGGAACAGAAAGCATATTCTGCAAATGGTGCTGGAACAAATGACTTAATGAATATAAATAAGTGTCACTCTCTCTATCCTAATGTATACCAAAATTAGTTTGTGATAGATTATAGACAAAAAGTTGAAACTATGCAAACACTGGAGAATATGATTATGACTTCAAGTTAAGCAAAGATTTTTTTAGAAAGAATATAAAAGCACAAAGCCAGAAGTTTAAAAATTGAAAAACCAAAATTTACCAGAATCAAAGCTTTTGGCCTGTAAAACATACAGCTTAAACAAAGATATCACAAACTGAGAGAAAATATTCACAATATATATATATATATCTAACAAAAGGTGTCATAATATATAAAGTCATTCTACAATGAAAAGACAATATAACAAAAAATCGTGAAAGTTAGACCCTTCATAAAATTAAATACACAGTCAATTGCACATGAAGTTTGTTAACTGTTGAGTCATTAGGGACATGCAAATTTGATTCACAAGAAGATACCATTTCACAATCATTAGAATGGTTTTAATTCTAAAAATGAACACTACCAATTTTAGTGAGAATGGGAAATAAATAGAACACTTAAATGCAGTCTTAGTAGGGATGTAACATAGCACGGCCACTTTGGAAAATTGGCATTGTACAGTTAAATATTCACTTACCATATCTTTAAGCAATTCTATTCCTATGCATTTTCCCAAGATAAAAATTTTAAAAGTATATGCACACAGATTTGTTTAAGAAGGATCATAACAGCTTTGAACATAAATGGCCCCGTATAGGAAACTACCCAATGTTCATCAACAGAAAAATGGATAATTTAAAGTATATTGACACAAAATAATTAGAGTAGTAAAATAAAGAGGATGGGGGGGATTAATTAGTTAGTAGGGAGGTGGAGTAGAGAAGTGGTTACCAGAGGCTGGGGAGAGAAGAGGGAAGAGGGACCAGGAAGAGAGGGGCAAACAGTCTTTTTTTAACATTAAAGGCGACACTCACTGGGTACTACCTATCTTATTTCAGATTTATTTCATGTCTCAAATCTTGATCTTTATTTTTTCTTACCTATCTTGCAGCTAGAGGGACTTTGCCACTCCAGTGGTGGTCTGCATAAGACCAATGGCATTGGTATCACTCAGGAGACCCCGAGACACCCAGAATCTCAGGCCTCAACCTTGACCAACTCTGCATTTTACCAAAATCCTCAGGTGGGTTTCACACAAATGAAAGTCTGAGAAACACTGACCTACACATCACAGGGGCATGATGAAGGCTCCACAAAATTCTAGGTGGAGACCCAGAACCTGGCTCATCGTAGGGTGGTAGAGATGTGACAAACAGGAGGAGTAATTGCAACAGGAAAGAGTGCCTTTCAAAGGTGGTATTTCTTAAATCACACTCCAATAAATATTGCCATTCCATGAATTTTCAAGTGTGCTGGCAAACATTGGGAAAAATAACTCAATTTCCTAACATATGAGGAAAAATGGTATTTATATCTTCCTATTCTCTAGAAAGGGATTGGAGGCAGCACTGATAATAAGAAAACACTGAAACATAACCAACTGAGAATGGGAGCAGCCTAGCAGGGCAGCAAGAAAAAGCAAGCTTGTCCTGGCTTCCCCTCTCACTCTAGTCTTCCGCATCCACTGAAAAAATGGACCCTGCAAGCATGGGGTCAGCATGCCTGTTCAGTTGTCGGTCACTTGAGGATCAGCCAGTGCCTGCTTTTGATACTTATTTCTACTTGCGATTTCTAACAATAAGTAAAATACAGATCCTTATCTTAAGAAAAAGTAGAAATTATTAATGGTGAGAAAAAGAAAGACCGTGAACTTGTGAAATGCCCACATTTTTATTGTTCAAAATCAGGGCGTATTTCTCTGGCAAAATAGTATCCTCATACTATTTTCAGATTCACCTAAAAAAAAAAAAACTATGAAAGTGTGATTTTTTTCATGGCCAAAATGCCAAATTTGATCTCACTGTGCTTTTTTTTTAATGTTGCTCTTGATTTCATAAACATTTTTTTTATTTTTTTATTTTTGAACAACCATACAAGTTTTTAACAAAATACTATCAAATGAGTATAGATTCTGGATATTACAATTACCCCCAGGAGTGTCCCCCCAGTTACCCACCCTTATCCCTCCTTTCCCCTTCCCCCCATATCTCTAAAAAAGGATTATGTTTTATAGCATTATATCTTATCTGGATTTAACACATGATAATAGCCCAACTTTCATGAACATTTTAATGTGTGCTGCGATTTTAAAATTGCTCTTTGACACTCAATTGCAGACTGAGTAAGCAGTCCTGGTTTTGATGTAATGTCACCTCTTTCTTCCCATGAGATCATCTTGCGGCTGGGAAATCCTCCTGAACGTTGGTGGTGGCTCCCAGACTAAAGCCATTGAACAGGAGGAAGGACAGAGAGAGAAATTTAAACCACACGCTCCTAATTAAGAGCAGCTTATATTACCCAGATTGTCAGCCAGAATGTAAGGAATAGGAAACTTCCACCTGGAGGCTGGGTCTCTCAGGCCATTCCTGGAGTTCTGCGAAAACAAGCAAAGAAGCCTGGTCTTCAAGGTCACCGTGGCCTCCGCCTTCACTAAACTCTGACACCACCAAGAGTCTATCAAGTGATTCCAACAATTTAGTGGCTTATATCTTTGGCTATAAAATCAAAAGAGATTCCCTAGAGATAATTTGGAAAATTCAGAGCAATTATTAAGAACAAAGTAAAGGGGACCTGCATTTTCTTCTCTCTGATTCTTGGCTTAATAGGAAAATTAGATAGATAAATCGTTTAATAATTATAGACTCTTAAGCTGTTTGCTTGGTTTTCCTCTCTCTCTCTCTCTCTCTCTGTGTGTGTGTGTGTTTTGTTTGTTTGTTTTTGTTACTACCAACTACAGTGAAAGTCCCTATGGACATGTTTATAAATTAGAATCCACCCCAGGACTGGCCACAAAGCACGGGTTCACCCTGCTCCCTGTGGTTGATGCAGCCATGCTAGGGCACATTATTATGTCATTGGCATGTACTCACCTGCAGAAGGATGTCCCCTTGAAAGAGGTCCAAACCTGCAGCTAAAAGTGGATTTTAAAAAATAAGAAAAAATGTAAATGAACATCATTGAAAGGTATCTTTCGCATTAAAAGTCATCATTGCCAGCATAAATTTTTAATTTTAATCTTTATGTGGTAAAACTGCTTTTGAACTAATGCAATAATTTCTTTTGAGTATGTGTGAATAACCAGAAATATATCACATATTGTCATGCTTTCTTTTCAATTCTGGAACCAGACCTTGTCTATGTAGCCTAGAGGTGAGTTGGAAGGGATCTTATTGATTGGTGAACTCTGAACCTGTCATTGTTCAAAGGAAGAAATGGAATGCAGAGATAAGAAGTGATGAATTAGGTAGTCAGTGGCCAAGCAGGCATTGAAATTCCAGACTTCCCATCCAGGACCCTTTGTGCTATAGGTACTTTCCTGCCTCTGTTCCCAGGTAAATAGGTGAGTTTTGCTTTCTTCCATTATAAAACGATGGGCACTCCGAAATGAGGCCCATGGTTCTACCCTTGTAATAAGGAAGACCAGGGGAATGGAGACAGATCTGTTCAAAACTATCTCCAAAGCCCTGCTATAGATGCTTAGCAGAATAGGCTCTCACACTGCTGCTATTGCTTAACACTGGCCTGAATCTGTTTCTGAAAACAAGATTCTTAAAGGGCAATATCCTTGTGGGAAAACTTCCTGAGTGTTTAAAAGAATGTCACTTCTTATCATAACCCTCATGTGACAAGCAGCATTCCCAGTAAAATGCAAACAACTTCAGACAGGATCAGTGGATTGTACTGCAATCTGAGGACAGCCCCTGTTTTACAGCTGGGAAATCAAGCTGAAGAATAATCACCAGGCCCTCAAAGCCTCACATTGTAGCAGAGACCCCATCTGGCAAAGCCTAGGGCCCCTCTAAAAGCTGGGTTCAGGCTGGGCGCTGTGGGACACACCTGTAATCCCAGCAGCTCAGGAGATTGAAGCAAGAGGATTGCAAGTTCAAAGCTAGCCTCAGCAATTTAGCGAGACCCTGTCTCAAAATAAAAAATAAAAAAGCAGGGGCTGAGGATGTGGTTCAGAGGTTAAGTACTCTGAGTTCAGTCCCTGGTTTAAAAAAAAAAAAAAAAAAAGCTCACCCCTGAAGCTTTTTGATCCAGTAAGGCTGGGCAGAGCCTGAGAGCACTCATTATCAACACATTTCTGAAGTGCTAATGCTGCAGCTTGGGGAGGACACATTGACAGACAACTTTCACACAGAGAAATGGCTATGCAGTCAGTGTGCATGGAAAGCTCAAGGAAGGAAGGGGAAGAGTAGCAAGAAGTGGGGTCAGATCATCTCAAACTGGAATGTGCAAAAGAATCACCCGGGGTCCATCAAAATGGAGAAGCTGATTCCAAAGACCCAGAGTGGGGCTAAGAGAGCTCTTCAGTGACGCAGGCAATGTGGGCTTGTGGACCACGCTTTTCAAGTCAAGGTTGTGAGGCTGTTCTTGTGCGTTGGAAGAGAAGATATTAGAAGGTTGGATCGGAAACATGATCTGACGGCTATTAAAAGGAGGGCTCTGTCTATGTTGTGTGGACTGGTCTGACAGGTTGAAGGCAGAAAAGGAGGAGCGGCGATGCGTTTGCTCAAAGTGCAGGCCAGCTGTGAGGAGCCTTGGGCAAGAGTGGAGCAATCACAGCAGGGAAATATCTCAACTGGGATAGAATCTGAAGTATGTGTAGCAGCATTTGCTGGCAGATGTGGGAGAAGGACAACTCTGTGATTCTGAGGCGACAGTCTAGGAGGAAGGGCTGCCTTTACTGAAACGACAGACTGAGTATCAGGTCTATGATGGAGAATGGAAAGGTTGAATCAGCCTTGTGAGCCACGAGAGGAGGGAGCAAAAGCTGACAACTTTCTCTGTGGGATTTTTCCAACCCATCTGTTAGGATCTAACCCCATGGCTACACAAGCCTGGTGGCTTGGCTGGAATGGTCTGAAAAGAGGAGGGATACATGGCAGAGAGATTTCTTCAGTGGGGTCACAGTTCAGTGGTGGTGCTGAAGCTAAAGAGTAAAAAATGGCTCAGAGGTAAAATAATTAACTTTTACTAGATAAATAAGGATGAGATTAGGAAATTTCTATTTTTAAACATAGTCCTGTTTTAAATTGGAGTAGATCCTCTGAACTGTATACATCCATTCATCCATTTACGTTACTAAGCTCTTTCTACCCTGCCCATGAGGACATTCTCAAACTATTCCCATTAAATATCAACCAGATGCCTACTCTGTGAATGGAACAAAGCTGGGGAAATTTAAACCTTAGGTCTGCATTTTTTAATTTTGTCATCTTTAACTAGCACTAGGATATTAAGGTATGAGGCAGAAGACCTGGAGGTGAGCCTTATTATGAAATCTGTGATCTGGGGTGAGTCACTCCCACTGTGAGGAGCCTCTAGTCGATTCCTGCAAGAGGAAGACAGCATTTTCTCCACTTCAAGGTTGGACCAGGAAGTCACTGGATATGAAAGCTACAGCAAACTCTAAGGTGCTTATGGTCATAAATGCCTCTGCTTCTGCCGCTCCTAGTCAAAGACACTGAAATGTAAAGGTTTTCCTCTTGTTTTAGAAGCAAGGCACAGGGGAAAGAAACAACTACTCCACTCTTGTCTCCTCCCAGTAGATGAGACCATGGGTTTCTCCAAGAAATGAACTTGTGAGCATGATGTCTAAGCAGAAATCCACTGACACCCTGCTCTAAGTTCCAACCAAACAGTGGTTAGTGTGTATGATGGGTGACAGGGAAGGTGGGATCTTTTCACCACTAAATATATTAAGCTTATTTTTTATAATTTTCTTTAGCAAGCAGAATAATTCACCCATTCTTCTTTCCTTTCTAAAAAAATAGAAACTAGAAATATGAAATATTCACAAACAGAAAATTATTTTGTTTCTAGATCCAGTGAGATTCACAAACTCCCCTAGAAAATCCGATCTTTCTCTTACCATATGGCTGTTTTTCAGAAACTGCAAATCCTAATAAAGTACCAAGACATATGTTACCCCAAAGGCATACAACACAGTGTCATGAAGGTATAGGCTTTTCAGCAATCCTATCATCAGGTTTTAAATTATTTCAAGAAATTAATAATGCAAAAATTAAACTCACCTAAATTGATTTCTGAAATATCCTTCTGTTCACCAAAATTTGCATCCTGTACTGTTAAATGTGGGAAAAAAATTGTTATTAACCTTGCTGCACAAGAAAAGAGAGAGAGTTCAGAAACACTATGCATTTGAATTGATTCTTACTGTTTCCTTTAGGAAGATGCTTAATCTGAAAGGAAATAAATATAGAGAAAATTGATAATTTATACTAGAGTGGGTATTTTCAAATATCCTGATGAGCAGAGCTCTACTTACCGATACAGCTTCTATGTGGGCAAAAAACAAGGTAAAAGAGAGGATACAAGTGGATCTGATCCAGACCATTGCTGCAAATGAGCTGATTTTAGCAAAGACTCCTTGTCATAAGTACCCATTGGACCTTGCCCTGATTGTCATATTAGAAACTTTGACCCTTCCCTATATCCTGTAGTGTTAAAAAAAGGTAGACAAAGATAATGTCATTAACATTTTCAAGGGCAGAAAATAAGTCTACCTTAAAAGCTCATGCTCTAGAAACTGGGAAAAATTTGAAAAAATAATACCCAAATGAGTATATATTTCTATACTCCGTAATAGAATAAAATAATATCTAAAATGATTATAGTATACTTAAATCTAATTAAGATGAATTAAAATTTTATGGAAATGGTATAAAGCAATTATAGAAGGATATAAAAAAAGATATGATCCTTTCTTTCCATATTTTCTCTCCCCCTTTGTTTCTCTGTGTGTATACACATACATGAAATAGTCATGGATTATTCTGTATTAGTCTATAAATTCAATGTCATTTCAGTAAAAATCTTAACAGGGTTTTCAGAGGAATTTGCCAAACTGACAAAAGGTTTTTGAAATTTACTTGAAAAGTTAAATGTCCCAGAATAAACAAGAAAAATATGAAAAGAAAGATTAAAGAGAAAGGAATTGCCATACCATGAATATTAAGAAATTTTTAAGTTATGGTAATTAGATATTAAGAAATTTTTAAATTATGGTAATTAGAAAATATGATATTATACAAAAGTAAGATCATGGAATGGAATAGAGAATATCAAAAGAGATGCATGTTTATATGGGATTTTCATATGTGAGAGGAACCAAAAAATCAATAGGGAAACTTTGGTCTCTTTAATAATAATGTTGGGGAAAATAGCATTCCATATCAGGAATAAATTAAATTCTATGTTCTTATATCTATGTGTTTAATAGCGTTTATTAACTCTAGAACTATTAAACACATAAATATAAGATCTAAACTTTAAAAAACAAAACATAGAAAAATCCCTTTGAGTCTAGGAAAGATTATTTAAACAAGAAAGAGGCTTAGAAATCATAAAAGTAAAATAATGTTTGTCTATATCAGAATTTAATCTTCAGATGAATACACAATACCAAAATTAAAAGCAAGCCATAGATGGGAGAAGATTTTTATATTGCATATAATTGAAAAAAAATAAGTATCCAGAAAACATAAGGATTTCTTACAAGTCAACAAGGGGAAAAAGAAACAAATGATCTAAGAGAAAAATGGGCAAAAAATATGAATAGAAAATTCACAAAGAAGAAAACTCAAATGACCAATAGACATACAAAAAGGTTTTCAAACTCACAAATAATCAGGGAAAAAAGTAAATTCAAATAACAATAAAATGCCAACCCAACCTCAGACTGGTATGAATTAAGAAGGTTGACAATACTAAGCGTCAACAAGAATCTGAGGAGGCAGGAACTCTCAACACTGCAGGTAGGATAAATTTAGCCATTTGATGCTACCGAATGAAACTAAAGGACACGTAGTTTGTAAGCTAGAAACTCCACTTCTAGTTATATGCACTAGAAAAACATACATATATGTATATATACAAAGTACCCATAATATCTTCATTATAGTCCTTTTTTGTAACAGAAAAAAAGTGGGAAAAGGTGTTTATGCTAGAAGAAAAAATAAACTACAGAATCTGTTCAGTCAGTCACAGTAGATGTTTAACAATCAGCTCTCCGAAGAAACAAGCCTTCAACTGTAGTATTTGCTGATTTCTATGGGATAAATATTCTCATCATGGTCAAGTTCCGGCTGCCAACTCTAAGTCACTGAATGAAATGTTGGGAAGAGATGTACCATCTGCCCTCACACAGCACTGCTTGGATGTCCCCACTCTCCTATTCTTGCATGCATAAGGTGTTAGACTCTTTAATGTCTGATCGATCCTCTAGGTCTAGAGCCTGCATCTCTCCATCTCAGATCTGCTGCCCAACAGAAGAGTTGTCTGCCACAAGAACATTCCAGGAGGCAGAGATATAAAACAGGAGGTTGTCAACTGGGGGCCAGAAAGACAGAAAATGCTTATGACCAATTTTATTTTTATCAAAGCCATCTGTGGTGAGGTGGTAAAAGGAAATGAAAAGTCATCCCCTACCATCTCTAATTGCTGGAAGCCACTAATGTTTTCCAAAAGAACTCAAATTTGTTCAACAACTAAAAAAGCTTAAGTTAGCAAATGCAATCTATAAGATATTAAAAATGAATGGGGAGGGGCTAGAGCAGTGGCTCAGAGGTTGGAGTGCTTGCACAATGACATGGTTCAAACCCTAGCACCACATACACAATGAAGTCTGGGAGCAACGAAAGCCACATGGAAAACTAAATCAAATTGATTCTCTCTCTCTATCTCTCTCACTGTCCTTCTTTTTCTAAAAAAAAAAAAAAAAAAGAGGAGTGGGTGATGTGAGGGTAATTCTGGTGTAAGAACATATGCATATCATATTGTTACTTTATATGTATTTATGATTGCACAATAACCCAACTCCTTAATAAAAATTAAAAAAAAAATGAATGGGGAGGGACTGGATAAACAGCAACTTAATAAAAATAATTGGTTGTAACTATCAAGGAGGAAAACAGCTGACTTTTATCTCTTAAGTGTATTACTTATTTTTTTCTCAAATTCTGAAGAAATTATGGTGAAAGTGAATATTGTTTAATTTTGGAGGCCAGAAAGTAGAAGTTTGCTATTTTGTTCTCTAAAGGAAAAGGCAGCCAGGTGGCGCATCTGCAATCCCATTACTCAGGAGGCTGGGGCAGAATGACTGCAAGTTCAAGGCCAGCCCTAGCAATTTAGCAAGATCCTCTCCTGAGAATGAAACAATAAAAAGAGGTGGGGATATAGCTCAGTGAGAGAGCACCCCTGAATTGAATCCCCAGTATAAGAGAGAAAAAGAAGGAAAGAAAGAAGGAGGGAGGGAGGGAAGAAGAAAGGAAGGCAAATTGGCTATATTGTTGCTCTGGAAAGGCACTCTTAAATCTTAAGTGTTCGGATTTCAAACAGGCAAAAGTGGGGCTGCAATTCCCGCCACCTTCCCTTGCTTCCACCCGGATGTGCTCTTACCGTTCCTTTCGTTCTTAAATGTATCAGAACGTATGCTATAAGGATGGGGTTGAAGTCAGAGGGACAGGGATTGAAATCCCTCTTCTGCTGTTGACTAGAAGTGGGCATCTGAGCATCTGCTTTCCATGTGTAAGCTGGGTAGTGGTTCTTACTTCATGGAGCTGATACAAAGACTTGATGAGATAACGTATGTAAACCACAGGTACCAGCTACATAGGAAGCACTCAATAAACTACAGCTCTTTGTGTCCATGCACATACTTCCTGGTGGAAGACAGGAAAGAAGATCATAGCACATTCCTTCCAGGAGACTGCCAGTAATCAGAGCATAGGTCTCCAGCGCATACAACAGGCCCTGGTGATTTTCTTTTTATGATCTTGATTGCACGTGTTAATTAGTTACCAGGTATTTGCAATCCTAGACACTTCTTCATCTGGGGTTTGAGTGAGTGAGGCTGGAGCCGTAAGTCCTTGGTTTGCAGGGTTTATGGTTTTGCAGTTAGAAAGTAGATTATGTACCCAGTGGGCAACGTCCATGCTTATTTTCAATATCTGCCCCAGTGTCTGGCATATAGTATGTAATTAGTTATGTTGGGTGAAAAATGGCAAAAGATAATTTTCTCTGAAGGTGTTGGATGGAGTAACTTGCTTTGATCTCAGGACATTTTACAAATGATCAATTGAGGAAGGTGGTATGAAGTTCGGAGGAGGAAAGCCACTGCCGGTGGAAAAGGATAGACCACTCCTGGAGCTGTTGTCAGACTCTCCAGCCTCAGAAAAGCCCAGGGCGAGTCCTTTGGGGCTGAACCAGAAGGTTTTCAAGCCCTTCTGCAAGTTGTTTTGTGCCCTCTGCTTTCTCCTTTCTCCCCTTCTTGTGAGAGGCACCAATCCAGTGGGCAGCGCTCGACCAGCCGTCAGTTAACTTCCAACACAACAGACCTTATGGTTCCTCCCGGGGCGATACACCAATGAACACGGGATTAACAAGTGTTTGATTGCTAAGTTGCTGAGAGTCATCAACTTTTTCTATGAAGGGTCAAAGAAAATATTTCCCCAGGCACGGTGGCTAATGCCTGTAGTCCTAGCAACTGGGGAAGTTGAGGCAGGAAATTGCAATCCGAGGCCAGCGTGGACAATTTAATAAGACCCTGTCTCAAAATTGAAAATTAAAAGGGCAGGGGGCGTGGCTGAGTGAGACAGCATCCTGGGTTGAGTTCACAGTACAGAGGGGGGCAAGGGGAATGAGAATATTTCAAACTGCAAAGGCCATATGATCCCTGTTTTAACTCTCCTCTTGTCCTCAGAAAGCAGCCCTCAACAAGATGTTAAGGTGTGAGTCTGACTGGTATGACTGTGTTCCAGGAAAACTTTATTTATAACCTTGGCAAATGGTCAGTTTGCTGACACCAGGGTTTTATAAAGTTAACTCCCTAGTGGTGGAGATTGAGATAGTGGTCACAATTTTAACAGAAGAAGCAGCAGCAGCAACCAACACACACATAGTACAATGGGCCAGGCACAGTTCTAAGGACCAGAAGCCTAATTACTCCTAATTACTCACATAATTCTCACAGTAATCCTTTCAGCACTACTGGTATCCTCATTCTACAGATTAAGTAACTGAGATACAGAAAGATCAAGAAACTTGCCCAGGGTCACACAGATCAAAGCTAATGCTCCTAACATACCATTAAAATACAGTTTTCTCTACCTGGAACTGATCCCTGGCAGCCCAGGGACGAGGCCTCCACCATCAAGCTGCAGCTGGCAGGGTCCCAGCATGCAGGTTCTATCTCTGAGAGCTTACAAAGAAATATTAGCCTCTAGGGAAATAGTTCCCAAGATACAGAATCCATCGAAATCCCTTGAAAAACTTGTTAAAGCACAGATTCCTGAGTGTGGGAATTTGGAAATTCTGATTCAAGTCAGAGGATGAGACCCAGGAATCTGCAGTCTTAATAAGCACCCCTGTGATCCTGCTGCAAGTAGACTGTGGCATAAGCTTTGATGAACAGGGCTCTATGGAATTTGTGCTTATGGTTATGGGGTAGCTTCTCTTTGTTCCCTTTTATAGGAAAACCAAAAGATCCTTACAGCCTCCAGTTTGATAATGGGGACAAATCAGATATTAAGAATCAGAGAGACTGGCATCACAGAAATCCACTCCATTGTACCCATAGGAACAGCTTCCCTGTGGTGTGGTTTGAGAACCTGCATTTTTAACAAGCTTGGGAGCAATTTCTATGTAGAAACTGGGAGACCCCTGCAGGTAACTGTTTTGGGCTATGGCAAAGATAAGTCCCAGCAGGCAGGGTTGGAAGGCCTGAGAGGACTTCTGATTCACCTGGGTGCTGAATTAGGTCTTTGATAAGCTGCTTTTCAGCTCCATGTGGGCATATAGTGAATTTGATTTCAGTTTTTTCTCCTTCATAGAACACAAAGATGACACTGTCACCCTTCTCTCACGGTGTGGGAAGGAATCAGACAAGCAGCTTATTTCATTTGTTGCTGATTATCTTGTTGTTCATTATTCAACCCTTGTAAAGTATTTCAATTGAAGCCACTTAGCCGAGAGCCATGAGGCTCTGGAAGGGTCTCTGACTTCTGCTAATGATGAGGGTTGTCACTGTCCAGGCAATCCAGCTAGACCACAGCATCTGGGATAAAAGAGGAAACATGTGGGATTGTTGAGTGAAGGGAAGACACAGCTGGATTGGGTTTTTCTCAAAAATGTGATTCCAAAGAAGAGGTCTGTTTTCTACTGCCTCAGAAGTTGGGGTACAAGGAAACAAGCTTAAATTGGAAAAGGACACTTAATTGTTAGACATAGAGACCTTCCTGGTCATCTGAGGATTCTTGGATCCTAAACTGTTTTAAGGAGTGAGACCATGTTAGTCATGGAGAATGATGCCATGGACAGGGTTGAGGGGAGCAAACTCTGACTATGAAATTCTTCATAGAGAGATGATATTGGAGAAAAAATGAGTGGGGCTTGGTTTGGAGATTTTTCTTTGTCCTGGGAAATATCATTCCTTCTGAGATCCTTTAAATAGAAACAAGATGATGTGAAGTTGCACATGTCACTTGATCCAGGGAACAGGAGGATCAGCCCTCTTAGAAACAAATGGGATCTGTAGAACCATTTCCCTTTAATAACTGCAATGGCTTTGATACCACTAATTCTTTTCATTTTTATTTTTTGTTGTTTTTTTGTTTTTGGTTCCAGGGATTAAACCCAAGAGCACTTAACCACTGGGACATATCCATAGCCTTTTATTTTTTTTATTTTGAGACAGGGTCTTGCTAAGTTGCTAAGGCTGGTCTTGAACTTGCGATTCTCCTGCCTCAGCCCCCTGAGCCACTGGGATTCCAGGCCTGCACCACCACGCCTGGTTTAGATACCACTGATTCTAAATTGCAAGTGGTGAAAGACTGTTCACAGGCAATTGCTTTATCTGCCATTTTGACAGGAATCTGAATAGAAGGTAATAGGAGAGGAAGGTAATAGGAAGCCCTCTAGGTGGAGCATTATTGGCAGTTTGGGGGGTGATCCAGCAGTTAATAGACTAGAAAAGAGACTTCCTGAATTAGTAGCAGGTCATTTTATATTTGGATGCTGAATCAAATTTTTAAAAATAAGTTCACCTTCTAATTACCAAGTGTGGGAGTAGGAACACTATGGTGGCAGCAGCTTTCTAAAAAAAATGCCACAGGTCACATACTAATGAGAATAACTTTGCACAAACATGCAAGAACGAATGTCAGTCACTGATGACAGGTGAATGGATGGGTTAAATTACTTTATAAGCTAGGAAAGGAAGGAAAGTAAGCACACCTTAGTTTTTTGTAGAATTTCTGGGAATAGCAATTTACCAACCCCCTCCAAAATTCCTTACCTTAAGAGAGTGGTATTCCTTCTTTTTTAAAATATTAACAATTATTATAACAACTGGATGACTTTCTGTGCACCTATTACAGAGCAGCGTACATTGCTTTATATAAGCTATCTTACTTAATTCTCATATCACATAAGGTAAGAATTTTTAGACTTACTGTATGAAAGACTAAACTTAAGAAGTTAAGTATAGTGCTCAAAACTTACCTAAATAGGGAAATTAGTTAATGACATGTTTCTCTTCCCAGGTCAGTCTCCATTCTCAGCTGAGTCCCTAGGTCAGTAGATGAGTTGCTCTATGTTGTGTTCATTCTTTTATGCATTCATCGATAATATCTTTATCGAGTGCCTTCCTGTACCAGATGTCATTTTAGGCATGGGGCAACAGCTGTTGGACCAGTGCTCCTCGTGGAGCTTAGACAAAGGTGAGCATCATGCAGAAGCAGCTATGCATCAGCATTTTAGTAGATCCCAAAGTAAGGATGGATCCATAGGTAAATGGATAAAGAAACTGTGATGTAGTCATAGATCACAAATGAATTCCTATTAGAATAGAGTACTGTCACCATGGAACGCTAATTGGCAATAAAAAGCATTGAACTATTGATACACGTAACAACATAGATAAGTCTCAACAGCATTCTGCTAGCAAATCAGACAAAAATTCATATGCTGTGTAGTTCCACTTATTAAATACTAGAAAAGGCAAAACTACAGTGTTAGAATCCAGATTAGGGTTGCCAGGGCCTAGGACCTGGGAATGGAAGAAGACTGACCACTAAAGCAAGAATAAACTTTTAGGGTGATGGAGATGTCCTGTATCTTGGGCATGTTGGTGGTTATACAACTGCATAATGTCAAAACTCATGAAATCATGTACTTAAAACCGGATAATTTGATTGTAAATTATACTCCAATAAAGTTGATTTTTTAAAAAATTAGGAAACCCAGGGGCCACAACCCTGCCATGACAGATGGTATTGGACAAAATACCAAATCTATGTTTTGGTTTTTTCTTGCTAAATATGGGTCAATGAGATCTATTCTGCCTCTCATCACAAGATTAAGAGAATTTTAAAAGTGCAGGTGAAAGGCTTTGCAAGGTGTCAGATATCACGTAACTATATAACTTCATTATTGTTCCCTTGCTGAGGACTATTCTATCCTGATTCTCAGAGGCCTCTAAGGAATTTCACTTGATAGGTTTCATAACATTTGGGTCTTTGATCTACTTGTAAAACAGGGGAGCCTCACAGACCAAGCCAAAGCCTCACAGTCCTGGGTCAGCATGTTTCAGGGAAGACCAACCCATGTGCTCTGGATTTGGACCATCAAGTGGCTGAGCAGATGGAAATAACATCTTTTGAAGGTTTTTGCCAGCGACCACACATCCCTGCAGAATTAATAAGTCCATGTACCCTATGTGGCTGGATGCTGTGGGCAATCCACCGTGCCTGCTTGCAAACAGAATGAGCTATTGATGGGTAACTTTGTGGTTAGAAAAACTCCTTTATTCCCATCCAATGATTTATCTCTTGAATGCTGGTTGTTTCCCTGGAGAAGCAAAAATGTGTTTTTCTGTATTCTGAAAGCAGTTCTTCGCCACTGATTTTATTTTATTCTATTTATTTTGCAGTTTAATATGCCACCAAATTTCAAAACCATCTACACTAAGAAGGAACATGAGTAATATAAATAATCCATCACATAACCCTCTCACTGTATTAACCACCCAGTCAGTAGTATTACATGATATGTACTTGAGCTGGGAATGCAAATTAAGGGGGAAACAGGGGAGAATATTGCATATCCCTGTTCTCAAGGCCTTTAAATTTAACTTTGTGGTTTCAACCTATTGATTTGCTGGACAGAGAAAAAAAATATGTCTGACATTAAAAGAGCTCCATTATGGAATATTTTAAAATTCTAAAACATTTTCAAAATTTAAAAATATACATATAAGTATATATAAAGAAGAAGACACCCATGAATGTCACTGTTGACATATTTTATCATATATAAATGACATTTTATTATTGATTAATGCATATTTTATAATCACATATATTCATGCATTTAAATGTAACCACTAGAGCTTTGGAGGAGTCTGAATTGGAACGTCACCTATTTTTCCTAAAGTATTCTTCTCAAGAGTGCTCATCAGTGCTCAATCTCCCCAATAGCCCTTGACTGATCCAGAAGTCCACCAAAAACACTGCTTTTAAAAATATTAAGTTTCTATATATTCACAATTCGTAGTTGTGAAAACTGGAAAACACAGCAGGAAAATGCTAACTTTAATTCCACTACCCAGAGTAGCCGCTGCTAGCATTGGCGTATCCTGATTTTTCCTTCATGGGTTACTGCCTTAGAACAAATTCAAAGAAATGGAGTCACTTAAGCACAATGTACTGAATTGTTTATTTGATATATATATATATATATAATTATATATAATATTAATGTATATATATATATACACACACACACTGAAAAAGATCCCAAATTCCCCCACCCTATGAAAGCATCTCACAAAAAATTCCTTCAGTGCAAGAATGCAGGAGTTACCAGAAAATAACCGTGCTATCGTTTTGTGGCTCACAAAAGGCAACACAAAAGGGAGGAATATTAGCATTAATGACATGGACAAAGCAATTAACTTACAATATTTGTTAGATGCCGTGATGCAAGCAAGAACAGTTCACAACAATGGCAAAAATGTAAGTTCCCCATAGCAGATCCTTCAAATAGGATGATAGTTATGAACATGATAGACGGGACAGGTATCTTAATAGGCAAAGGAAGTCAATTTTTGTTATCACTATGCTACAACCAGAATGGAACGAGCTATTCAGCACCATTTTATCATTTAATCTTTACTCAAGCCCTTCAAAGTTTATTATGGACTGAATTCTGTGTCCTCTTAAAATGTATATGTTGACATCCTAATCCTCAGCAGAGCTGTATTTGGAGATGGGACTCTAAGGAAGTTCAAGTTTAAATGAGGTCACATGAAGCATAAGTTGGTTATGACCTGTGTGTGATTTGAGACACTCTATTCAACTCTTTGAAATCCCAAAGCATATCCTTTGTTATTTGTCTCAGTTCCTGAAAAAATTTCCATTTAAATATCTTTGCCCAGGACTGGAGTGATGGTTCAGTGGTTATGGCAATTGCCAAGCATGCACAAGTACACGGGTTCAAACCCCAGCACCCACATACACAACTAAGTGTTGGAGCAATGAAAGCCATGTGAAAAACTCAATAAAGGTTGATTCTCTCTCTCTCTCTCTGTCCTTCTCTCTTTAAAAATAAATAAATAAATAAATATCTTTGCCCAATCTTCTAATGTCTTCTCTTTTGTTTCTGTTTTTGGAAACCTGCAAAATTCTGAAAGTCCTAGAAATAATACTTTAAGCCAAGTAATGTGAAATGGAGTCCTTTCCTCAAAGATTCACATGAACTTTTCAGAACATTACACTTGTCTAACAGCTTAGACTGAATAAGGAAAACAACCAAGCCTAAGCTGGTACCCCTCAATGCAATGACATTATAAACAATCATCAGACAAGGAGCTGGAATCAATAAGTAGTCAAATAATTGAGCAAATGCAATTATTGTATAATGTGGAGCAATTCTGTGATAATTATGTCTTAACACCAGGGTATCATGACATTTTACTAATGAAAAAGAAGACAGAGAAGAGCAAAGCCTCTGTTATGCCCTAGGCCTTTTCTTTCTTTATGGGTTTAGGTTTTTGTTTTGTTTTGTTTTTTGACTCTCGTGAACACTTGCAAGTCAGTCAGGTACAAACTGTAATCTCCTTGCTATCAATGAAATATCCACAAGGACACACACATCTAAAAGGCTTCAGATCATGTTGCCTAATCCTGGAAAACTGTAAACAGCTACCAACTTTATTGACCATCATTTATTCATTCAAGCCTGCTCTTGCTTTTGTATCCTATCCCTACAACCATTATCATGAACCCAACTGTCCCAAGTCACAAATTTAGGAGCATCCTCACCTCCTCCTCTTCAGAAACCAAATTGAATTAGTTCTGTGGATTCATCCTCAGATCTCACTCTCTAACCCAACTGCTCCACACCTTTTCTGCTCCACATCCCCTCCCTCATTGCCAACAGCGTCACCTCTCCTTTCCAGGGCTGTACCAGCAACCTACCTAACCTCCCACTGATTCACTCATGGAGGGTGAGAAGCAGCAAGCAGGTCTGAAGCAGGCATAATAGGGAGGTATTATTAAGATTTTTATATTTGTCACACCACTGTGAGTATTTCTCATGACATATCTTTCTGTGGTCTATTGTAGACAGTCAGCTTAAATTCTTAGCAGGATCCCAGATTTTTGATGTCTATGATTTGAGGGCAAGTTACTTAACATCTTTGATCTTTGGTTTCCTTATAGGTAAAATGATGGTACACCTTGATGTCACTTTCAAATCGAAGGTTTCATGTTGAATAACCTTATTAACTAAGATTTCACATGCTTTTTAAATTCTTTTCTAGGGTTTAGTGGCACACATTGTGAGTGCTGCTACTCTGGATCTGTTCTAATGGTTCCTGAATAGATCTCTCTTTTTTGGTATTGTGTCTTCCGCTAGGGGGCGCCCACTTTCCAGCACACAGAATATTATCTGTGATTTCTCTTACACTTCAGGGAACTCACTGCCACCACAGGATTACAATTGATTTAAACATCACTTATAACTTATATTTCAAAAGACATTTATTACTAAAATTGATTTCAAGTTTTTAAAGAAGAGTGTCTTCACACATGGGGTGAATTTGTGATTTTACACAGGATAATGAAGAGATGACCTGTGGAATTTGTATGAAGCTAGATTTGAGATCCCATTAGACACTTCAAGAGCTCCTAATTCCTTAACTTACCAATTTTATGATTAATAGTCATGCTTCCTATTACATCTGCGTGGTGGACCTCAGAGGGGTTTATGGAGGACAATGTAAGGAATATATAAATGATTTGAAGCGTAACCTAAATGTAGGCTATTATTATTAGGCAACAATTTATTGGTGAAAAATCAGGGCATTGAATATCTGTTAATTATCTTGTTTATAATTAGATATTTTTAGGGGAAGAAGGTAAAAAGATCATTAAAAATCCAAATTTTCATCGTGAAATGCCCATCAAACAGAGAAAAAGCACATACCTGCCTGCTCTCAGCACCATACCATTTACACTATGTGTGGCTTCATCAGAATAAGGCTATAGACTCAAACAATTTCTATATAAATTATTTTTGGCACAAGTAGCCACAAAACAACAAAACATTTTGTAGAACAAATAAGCAGTTTTGATGAAAGAGTCTGCTTACCTTTGAGAAAAGTGAATTCAAGGATCCACTTTTAGGAGCTTAGGTAAATTATGATGGAGGTTGGTGATGGAGATGGGATGATGATGAATGGGTGGGTGAGTTAATAGGAATAATGGAAGTGAAGAGATTTAGTGAAGCAGGCAGCGGTGGGGGCAAACCAACTGATAGTCCAAGGGATCCTGTGCAGACAGAAGTTGTCAGCATCTCAGACACCAGACACCAGCAGTCAGGCAAGTGGACACATAAAAGGCAAAGTAGCCACCCCGAAGTTTGGCCGTGGCATCAGGAAACAAGGTAAAGGTGACATCCATCAGGACTTCTTATATGAGGCCATAGAGCTGGTGGGAAGAGTATTCGTTTTCCGTGTAGGTTGGAATGATTTCGAGAAAGTTAACTGAGTTTCTTCAACTTTAAAATGAGGATAATAATACTTCTCAGTGAAGTTGTAAAGATTTAGCAAAGTAATACAGAAAATGCTGCACATGCTAGCTACTGCAAAAACGGTCACTTTAACTTCACCGTTGTTATCATCTTCCTCTTCTCCTCCACTTCATCCACTTTATTACCGTGTTTATCTCTCTCACCACATATTGTTTTCCTTCTATGAGTCGATGAAGCGAGTCCTTCAGCAAATGCACCTCACTGGAAGGCTCTCCCACCTTCCCAGGCATGGAAACTAAATTAGAAAGAAAACTCACAACCCTTAACATGTGTCTACTCAGTGACCAAGCAATGTCACTCCTAGGTGTTTACCAGAAAGAAATGAAAACATGCGTAAATAGAAAGGCACGCATAGAACTTTCATTGCAGTTTTGAAACTGGAAGCAACTCAATGTCCATGAGATGGTCGATTGATGACTAAATTGTGGTCTAATTCATACATGAAATAAGCTATTGACACACTCAATAACACATAAATCTCAAAAAATGCATTGAGGGAAAGAAATTCGATATTGAAGAATGCATCCCAATGATTTCTTTATATAAATTCAAGAATAGACCAAATGAATCTATGGTGACAGAAATCAGAACAGAAGTTGCAGTCAAGGGAACAGGATAGGGGAGGAAGAGGGACTGGATTGGCAGCTTCTGACGGAAAGGGACACGGGAGTGCTCTCTTGGGCTCTGGAGATGTTCTAATGCCATGACAGATGTGGATTTCATAGATGTACACATTAAAGTGCTCACTTATGCTGTGTGCATTTGACATATGTAAATCATACTACAAGAACGTACTGCTTCTTTGGGGAAAAAAATGAGGCAAAACAAATGAGTTCATAATATTGACTTAGCCACGAATAATTCACAAAGCACAGTTGAGCTACCAAGACATAGTAAAGGGGACAGCGTACAGGGATAGCTTCCCTGCAAGCAGGCAGAAACGTATAGTGATGAATAAAACCAGAGCAACTTTCCAGAAGAGCGGGCACATCCATAGCTGTTCAGAAAAATAATCAGCTGACAGAGGCCGCCCCTGCGAAACGGTTCCCTCTGTGAATGCCCGATTGTCATCGAGCATAATAAAGGTCCATGGGAAGGGCTGATAGGGCACATCCTGAGCATCTGTCCGCTTGCCTCACAAGTGGGCTCGCCACCCTCCTCCAAAGCACATCCGTGACTCTGAAACAGGATCTTAGCCGCTCAGTCTCCGGTACTCTGTTATCAGCAGGCTAAGAGTTTACCTTGCTCCATTGAAACTGGCTGAGGGCAGGAATAACGACTTTGTCTTTAGACACAGCACTTAATACACTGCAGGTGCTTAGGAATGGATATTGAGCAGAGTGAGAGCTGGAGGGTCCTTAGTGGGCTCCTGCCAGTGGCTCACCTTTGCTGAACAAGACCTGTACCCGGCACTATGTAAAATGCCATACAAGCCTCTGTCATTTGATTCTCATGGTGACAAACCCTTAAGGAGAATACTATAAGAGTACTAAAGAATTCTGGAGAGGTGAAGTAATTTTCCCAAGGTTGAGCAGCTGTTAGACCCTGCAGTCTGACTTGGGAGTCCAAGCATTTACCTCTTGGGCTGTGCTGCCTCCTAGTGGCATGACTGCCCTGGCTGACTCCAGTAGTTTTCTTAGTTGGTATCCTTGCTTGCATTTTTGTCCTGTTCCGCTGTGGGAGCCCTTCTGCACACCCTCCCGTGGACATTCATTCCCTGGCCTGGAGTGGCTCTCCCTGCCTCTTCTCCTGCTTAATCCCAACTCACCTTCAGTTTTCTGTTCACATGTTACTTCCTACAGGAAGCCATCCCTGACTCCTTCATACTAGATATGAGCTCCAGGTAAGGACACTTAGAAAGCCCCAGGCCTCCCCTTTCACAACCCATCCCTCTTTATTGTTTTATTGTTTTTTTTTTTTTTTTACTTTTAACTTCTTGCTTTCCCAGCTGGATGGTGTCCTAGTTTGTTTTGCTTGATTTAGGACAAGACTGTAGAACCTAATATAGTGTCTGGTGCACAAAACCTGCATATACACATTTGTCAAGTGATTCACTGAGTAATGAGTAATGGAGATACGATCAACTGATCTTAGGTACTTGTCTATCTGTAGCAGGCAATGTCCAGAAAAGGCGATTCTATGTGGATGGAAAATAAATAAATTTGTGGCTGCCAGGGCCTGGGAATGGGGAGCGACTGCTAATGGGCAGGTGAGATCTCTTCATGGTGATGAAACAATTCTAAAATTGGATTGTGGTGATAGTTGCGCAGCTATGTATGTTTACAAAAATCGCTGAATTATGCACTGAAAATGAGAGCATTTTCTGGCATGTAAACTATACTTCAATAAAACTGCTTTTAAAAAGATGTAGTCTTTATTAACTCCTTGGCAATCAATTCCAGAGAATTCTCTGATGGCAGGAAAGACCCCCAAATATTATGTAGTTTAAAGCTTTTATAAAATCAATAATATTCAGACCTCAAATTTCACTCTTTCACATGTAACCTTGACTTTTCAGAGGAAAGCATTTTACTATCTTAGCTTGTTTAGGGTCTGCAATAATCAAGTTTTGTGTCAATGAATAAGGAGGCCCAGAGTCATGTGTTTATACTGAACCTTCAAAAAGAAATTTTCAGCTGGGTGTGGTGGCACATGTCTGTGATTCCAGCTATTCAGGAGGCAGAGGCAAGAGAATGGCAAATTCAGGTCCAGCTTGGGTGAACTAGCAAGATTCTATCTCAAAAATGAAAAAAGGCTTAGTGGTGGAGTGCCCCCAGTTTCAGTCCCTAGTACCAAAAAGAGTAAAGAAAAAGAAATCTTCCGAGCTCAATTTGCTTGGAGACTAGGACAATTGATGTGCATATTAGACAAGGTCAGAGAAGAGTCCCAGTGTGACCAGGCGGTATCAGGACACCCATGAAGAGTGAGAAAAAACAAACTCTTTAATTGTGAGCTCGTGGTACAAAGTTGCTAAACACTCTCATGGTTCCTAGTAGGAGGAAGGTCTCTGATTTCTGCAAATTTGGCAAAAATTTGTAGTTTTCCAGTCCAAGAAGGGGAAATATGTATAGAAACAGGCTGGCCTTAGTACCCAGTCATGTCCTAGAGAGGAACTTCTTTATCCTGGTCTTGTTAAATGAGATGGGGCAAGAAATGGCTTGTTGGGGGCTGCCACTGTGCCTATGATGTTCCAACAGGCCATAACCTATGCTCCATAGAAAAAAAAATCAGTGCTTTTCAGGTCCAAGATACCTGGAGGGCTTAAGTCTGGTTGCTTCAAAGTCCTTTGACCCCATGGAATCTAAGAGTACCCAGGTGCTGAGAGCACAGCAGCAAAGCCAGCAGAGGAGCTAGCTCCACGGCCCTACTCCTGGGCTGGCTTTTGCTGGAATTTGCTTTCTTTCGTATAGAAATTATTGGTGAAGGCTGGAGAGGTGGCTTAGCAGCACAGTGCTTGTCTGGCATGTTCGAAGAAACTGACTTGAACCCCAGCACCACATACACACCTAAGTGTTGGTAAAACAAAAAGCAGATAATAAAATAAAATAAAATGTATTTTCTCTCTCTTCTCTCTCTTTAAAAAAAGAGAGAAATTATTGGTGCCATTTGATTGCCTTGTGGTTGGTTAATCTATGTAATTTTGTAAGGTGGAAAAAACATCCTCAGGAAGAAGAATGGTAGGGACAGATTCCTGCACTGGAACACCGAAGACCTGAATGCAGCTCCTAGTTCTACAACCCATTTGCTTATCCTCTCTGAGCATCTGATTGCCCATCTGTAAATAAGGGGTTTGGGTTAGAGAGCTTTAAAGTACTATTGCCTCTGGTAATGAGGATAGTAGTACCTGTAATTTACGAACCGTGGGTGCCAGGTGCATCATGCTTAGTCCTAAGAGGCAGGTGCAACTGTCACCATTTACTAAGGAGGAAATTGAGGAAAAAGCAAGCTGACCAAATTGCTCAAGTTCAAGTTCAAATCTTTATAGTCTACTGGATCCTGAGATCCAACTACCTAGCAGAGGATAAGGGAATTGTTCCTCATTTCCTGGGCTTGTGAGCACTGGAGATGTTTTCAAAGGCAAATTGTTGCTATAGATAAGCCTGCAGATTTTCCCTCTGACATTGTATCTAGAAAACTTTTAAACACAGGAAAATTGGAAGAAATCTTTCAAGACAACTAGATACCCATTTTATACTAGTTTTCACCACTTGGCTTTATACATATCTAGTCACCTATCCATTCCCCTATTCCTCTAACAATCTGTCTTCTCTTGTTGCTGTTGTTGTTTTCAGTGCTTAGCCACTGAACTACCTACCCAGTCATTTTTTTTTTAAGAGAGGGGGAGAGAGAATCAATTTTTATTTATTTTCGTCTGGTTCTTGTTTCTCCAACACCCAGTTGTGTTTGCGGTGCTGGAGTTTGAACTCAGGTCCTCATGCATGAGCCACCACTCCAGCTCTGAGGCTTTGGTTTTAATGAATTTGGAGAAAGCTCTCTCCCATCCAACTCTCTCAATACTCAATACTTTCTCCCTGAAGATCTTTGCAATCACAAATAAAACCAGCATAAAACTGGCTTACAGAAGAAGAAACTGAGGCTCACAAAGGTTAGAGGTTTGCTCAAAGTCATTGAACTTGGAAGTGCTGGACCCATCTCTGTCTTAGGCAAAAACCTTGGCTCTGCCCGCTGTCCTGTGATACCCTCTGATATGGCACCTTCCAAAGAAGAGTCATTATGCCTTCATCTTGACCAGTTTTCATTTCCATCCCTACACTGGGAATTTTTTTCTTAGGTCATTAACATATTTTTAGAACAAAATGAAACAAAACAAAAGTAACATGGTTTATTCACTTTGCTAGGACCAGAGCTTCAAGTATAGTGTTTTCAAAGAGATAAATCATGTGGTTCCTCTCCCATAGAGATTAATATTTACTGTCTTGCTTTGTGTCTGTTTGAGTGTGTGCTTCAGAATACTTGTTTGCTTTTACAAACTAGTGCCTTTGAGTTCAGCTGACAATCTTAACTTTTGTTTTGTCTTTGTTTTGATTTATGTGCTGTGTATTGATCCAATAGGAGAAAAGCAAATTTCGTCATGATGAATGGAAAATGGATGCAGGCACATACACTTGAGTGACATGGGACTGCTAGCATTGCCCAATGTGACAAGACCCAAGCCGCGCTGTCCTCAACCCGCCACAGGGCTCACTAAACGCATTCCTTCACCAATCTAAGTGAGTAGAAGTGTGTTACTATCTACAGATACCCTAGATGATTTGAAACCCAGTTGCCATTTGCATCTAGACTCTTCCTCCTCTGCTTCCGCTTAAATATAGGTGTCTGCAATTATGGGAGCCCTAAGACTTCAAATCAGGGAGACTTGCCATGGAAGTGCTTAAATGTTTTGTACCATGGGTCCTTTTGACCATATGGTGAAACCTATGGACCTCTTTCTTTCTTTCTTTCTTTTTTTTAAGAGAGAAGGACAGTGAGAGAAAGAGAGAGAGAAAGAATCAAGTTTTATTGAGTTTTTCACATGGCTTTAGCTGCTCTGACACTCAGCTGTGTTGCTGGGGTTTGAACCCATGTACTTGCACATGCCTGGCAAGCACCATAACCACCGAGCCACTGATCCAGCCCCTATGGACCTCTTTCTAAGAAAAACATTTTAAAATAAAACAAAATGTAAAATATTACATAGGACACAATTTTATTATAATGTATAATGCAATTACAAAAACATTTTTTAAAAAGCCATTTGGGACTTTTTTTGCTTCTCTATTAAATAACAAGATTTAGAAATGATTCCAATGGTTACCATAATTTCCAGCTATGATCATTACAAATGGTAATTCAAGATATGAGACATGCAAGACACTTCATGATTGAAATACCATAATCTGAAATATTGTGTTAATACAACAGGAAAGGAGTGGGGCAGGACCCAGATGCTTCCTCGCTGCTGAGAGTGTTGGGCTCCTCAGCCAGGCTGGCGTGGAGTGTCTGCTTTGAACCTCTCCACCGTGTTGAAGGTTTCCCTTAAGATCATGCTGACCTCCAAACCATGGCTACCATATAAAGTACTTAATATTCCTGAGAGTTCACATTTCACAGCAGTTTTAAAATTTGCAGAATTTAAAGTTCCTACAGCAACAAGTGCAATTAGAACCAGTGATGGAATAGGAATAAATCCCGCACAGACTGCCTTTTCTAAATGTTTTTTCTAAAGCATGGTTCAGAACTTTGAATTATTCCTAGAGATCATGTTGGAAGTTGTTGATGTCTGCTACTTGGAACATACAATTACTTTTCTGAATAAATATTGATAGTTTCTCGTTGTTGTTGTTGTTATAAAATTGAAATCGGGTATTTGACATACTATGAAAATACCAGGAGTCAAAGGAAGCAATGAAAGGTGGGCTCTTCTAGTCCTTCCTTTGTTCATGCTCTTCATGTGCAGAGGGAATGCTTTTGAGGGAAGGGTACTGCCACCACAGAAGGCCATAGAGTTGTTGACTGCTACTTCATTACACAGTAGGGAATTCATGTGCTGTGAATGGATTATCCAACTGTGTTTTTTGCTTGGAGGATGATTCTGATAATTCCTTCTGAGAACTTTTGGAAAATTAAAATTTATTGAATCTTACATGTTTGTCTTTGAGTTAAGGAAGATTATAAGGGTTGGAGTGGTGGTTCAGTGGTTACGGTGCTTGCCAGGCATGCGCAAGTACCCAAGTTCAAACCCCAGCACTACATACACAAGGAAGTCTCAGAGCAATGAAGGCCACATGAAAAACTAAATAAAAATTGTTTCTCTCTTTCTCTCTCTCTTTCACTGTCCCTCTCTCTTAAAAAAAAGAAGAAGGAGGAGGAGGATATATAAAAATGTAAAAGGAATCATAGATGGAATTTGCTGGGTAGCATTTGACTTAGACTCTGTTTGATTCTTGAGTATATAGTTTCTGATGGCAGTAGTAGACATATCCGTGATAGTTAGCTATGTTGACCTTATCATTTAGATTTCTTAAGTTTCGAACTTCATGTGTGATTAAATTTAATTTAGTACCAAAGAACCCAAAATCTTATTTTTGATCTAACATTCATGTATATAAATTCACATCCCACAAAAAATAATTTTAACAGTGATCTTTCAGAATCCAATACATCTATTGGTAGGAATCAACAATGCAGTACAAGCAGGCTTTACTAAGTTAATGCATTCCATTATCAATCTTGTTTAATAGAATTTTTAAGACAGAAATCCTTTAGAAACCATTGTCTTTTGGAGGATAATATTTCTGAATAACTTAGGAAGAGAGTATTGTTACAGAGAAAATCCGAAGATTATAATAAAGCTTAAAGAAACTGAAAATTCTGATGAATTACACTGAAGACCTGACTTTTAAAGAAATGCTACCATTTTTCACCCAAGTGGATAAAAAACCAAGTAAGGGGAGATGGGAAATCCTGGTTGACCAGGCTCTTGCAAGGACGAAAGCTATAAAAGACACAGTGAAGAGGAACAGAACACTGTCACAAAGTGTCACAGAAAGAGCCAGCTGGTTGGACAGAGCTGCAAAGGTTATGTTGGAGAACACTGAAAGGGAAAACAAAATACCTGACCTAGTCTTAAGGAGCAGCAGAAGGCAGTTAGAAAAAGGGGCCTTGTCAACATACAGATTTCAATATATTCCTTACCACGATACGAAGAATTTGATGAAAAAATTTGCTTTACCTTACAGAGAAGATCAGTATCTCTGCACATCTTCAAAGATGAGGCTAAGGCTGTTAGCGATTCAGAATCATTGCTTGATGTACTGCATTTTAAATGATGAACCCTCTGGAGGTTGGGGTTGTTGTCTCAGTTTCTTTCTAGAGCTGGAAGTGTAGTAGGCTTTCAAAAAATATTTGACGAATTATTCATGAGTAAAGTCTAAGACCAGTTTTTATCCTAGCATGTTTCAGTGTCTTCTCTCTTATAGTTCTAGCTTGATGGGAAAGAAGTAAATACAAGAAAATGCAGCTAAATCATCAACTTAAAAGTGACATTGGTAGTTTAAGAAATTACCAGATATTTTTCACAAATTTGGTAAGTGAACAATAGGATTCTGAATTATCAAAGAAAAAATTTTGCTGAGGTAAAAAAGTATACTGCTAATGTTAAGTATGTTTTTATTTTTATAAAAAAATCATTTGATGCTTCAAGGCCCCTGTTCCTTATGAAATTAAGCCTACATTAACCAGGAAATTTATAAATACCTATTCCTTAAATTTGGGGCTTAAATTCTCCTCTATTTTGCTTCTAACACAACAATCTACGTGCTGTTCGCATAGATAAGTTTATTGTGTTCTGTGCCATAAAGTGATTCTTGCAATACCTTTGTCCATCATTTTGAGAATTAAATTGTAGTTCTCCAAAATCTTTAATTAAGTAAGGCATTTTATTATTAGCCAAATGTAACCTGTAAGCTCTTTGTGCAAAATGTTTTGAATATTGTATTTAGTTTAAATGTATTAATAGTCTATAATATGTTATGAAAATACATTTTGTTATATTGTAAAACATATATAACAGGAAAATATCTGACATATCTGTGTCCAACAAAGTTCCAGGAACTGCTAATATAGCTGAGTTTTGTAATCCACATTCATAGTTGAAAGAAATGTTAAATTTCATTTAGGGCTGATAAAAATATTTTTTCTTCCAGTGAAGTGAACACACATCCTGAATTCCATGCAATCCTAAGAATGTTTATTTTGGAGAGGACTTCAGCAAGTATATGTCCAGGATTCTAAACCTAGAAAGACAACACAACGTGCAGAATATTGAAAAAAATTAGAAATTTCTGCGACCTACAATTTATGGAATTATAATCTCTGAGGTAAAATCCATGAATCAGTATTTTTTAATTCCAGAGTAGATTCTGATATACAAGCAATGAGGGTATCCAGTAAACCATCGTAGTATCACCCACCAATTTGTTCATCAAGAATTTGTGATATATGTATTTCCTTTTTCACACTCAATTCTCATGGAGTCAGTGTTTTTGAAAAGCTTTAAGTAACCATTGATTTCTCCCCCTTAATAAAAAATGTTAATGGCATACTTCACATATGCAAAATCTACATTTTTCAGTGTATCATACAGTCATGTAACCACCAAGGCCACCATGATGCACATCAGTTGCATCATCTGAGCATTTACCTGTGCTCAGGTGAAATCCCTCTGCATCCCTAGCACCTGAAAACAATTAATCTGTCCACTGTCCTTACAGCTGTCTATTTCAGTGTCATATAAATAGTCCACAGACCTTCTTACACATAACATAATGCTCTTGAGCCTCAGGCATATTGTTGTGGGAATTAGCACTTCACACTTCATTTTTTTAATTAAACAATATCTCATTGCATTTATTTACCAAGTTTGTTCATCCATTCACTAGTGAGAACATTTGAATTGTTCCCAAGTTTCGGCAATTATAAAGCATCTATGAACATTCACATACAAACATAAAATGTTTAATTTGGGGGACATAACTGGTAGTGAGATTGTCAGGTCTTACAGTAAGTATATATTTTACTTTATAAGAAATTCCCGGGGCTGGAGTGGTGGCTCAGTGGTTTCGGCGCTTGCCTGGCAAGCGTCGAGGACCTGAGTTCAAACCCCAGCACCACTTACACAGTTAAGTGTTGGAGCAACAAAAGCCATGTGTAAAACCAAATAAAGTTGTTTCTCTCTTTCTCTGTTTCTCTTACTGTCCCTCTCTCTTAAAAAAAAAAAAAGAAATTCCCAAATTGTTTTCCAAAATAGCTATACCATTTTGCATTCCTACCAACAAAGTATGGGAATTCCAGTTACTCCGCCTTCTCATCAACACTTGGTATTGTCAAATGTTTGTGTTGCTGTTGTTGTGTTTTTTTCTTCTTCCAATCTAGAATATTTTGTTGTGATTTAATTTGCATTTCCTTTATGAATAATGAGGTCAAGCATCTCTTCATGTGCTTATTTTCTCTCTGAGTATTTTTTTAATGAATTATACATTCAAATCTTATAGCCATTTTGTAAAGTGTATTGTTTTATAAATATCTGGTTAGGGATTGAACCCTGTGGCACTCTGCCACTGAGCTATATCTCCAGCCCACATAGTTTTTTATTTTGAGACACTTGTGATCCTCCCGTCTCAGTTTTCCAAGTAGCTGGGATTATAGGTGTGTGGCCATCACACCCAGCTATGATTTTGAGCTTTATAAAAAATGTAGTATGCATACAGGTTTTTGAAAATCAGATATATGGTTCTTAAAGACTTTTTCCAAGTTTGTGACTTACCTTTCTACCTGCATAACAGTACCTTTAGAATAGCAGAAGCTCCTCTTTTTTAAAGTTGCATATCAGACTTTTCTATCATACTTAAATCCTAATCCAAGGCAGCAAAGAGTTTCTCCTTTGCTCTCTTCTAGAAGCTTCAAAGTTTTGTGTTTTATTTTCAAATATATGATCTATTTTGTGTTAATTTTTATATTTGGTTCAAGGTATAGATAAAATCTCATTTTTCTTAATATGAATATATAATTATTCCTGCACTATTTGTTGGGGGGAAAATTTCTTCATTGATTTCCCTTGGCACCTTTATCAGAAATCTTTTTTTTTTCAAAGAGAGAGAGGGACAGTGTGAGAGAGACAGAGAAAGGGAGAAACAACTTTATTTAGTTTTTCACATGGCTTTAGTTGTGTATGTGGTGCTGGGGTTTGAACCCTGGTCCTCAAGCTTGCCAGGCAAGCGTCAAAACCACTGAGCCACCGCTCCAGCCCAGAAATCTATTGATTATATTTGTGTGGTTCTATTTCTTCACTTTCTATGCTATTTCTTTGATCTATGTTTTTATGTTTTTGTCAACATTGCACTGTCTTGATTACTATAAGCCTTGAAATAAGATGTCTTTCAACTTGTTCTTTTTATAAATCATTTTGATAATTTTAGTTTTTCTTATAAATTTTAGAATAATCATGCGATTTTCTACCAAATCCTGATAGAATTTTAATTGGAATTCCCATGAAATTATGGAACTGTTTAGGAAGAACTGATACTTAATAACATTGAATCTTCCAATCAATGGGAATTTATAGCTCTATGATTATTTAGATCTTTGATATCTTTTATCAGTATTATAGTTTTCAACATACATATTTTCTGTTTTTATCAGATAAAATTAATAATAAAGTATGGTATACACTTGTTAGATTTACCCCTAAGAGTTTTGGTGCTTCTTTATTTTTAATTTTGAGATAAGGTCTTTCTAAGTTGCTTAGGGCCTTGATAAGTTGCTGAGGTTGGTCTTGAACTTGTGATACTCCTGCCTCAGCCTCCCCAGTAACTGGGATTTCAAGCATGCACCAGCGGTTTGAAGCTATTGCAAATGGTACTTTATATAGTTTCCAATTGCCAATATTTCATTGCTAGTTAAAAAAATAGGATGTGTTTTTAAAAATGTTGACTTTATATCCTGCAACCCTGTTGAACTCACTTTTAAAGATCTTTTGCAGATTATTTGGAATTTTATGAATTTTCTAAAATTCACTTTTTAGATCTAGTAGCTCTCTTTGCAGATTATTTGGAATGTTCATGCCATCTGTGAACAGCGATAGCTTTGTTTTCCTTTATAATCTGCTCTTTTCATTTGCTCTTCTTCCTTTCTTGCATAAGCTAGAACCTCTCATAAAATGTGTAATAGAAGTGGCAAGAATAGAAGTATTTTATTCCCAGTCTTAAGAAGAAAACAGTCAATGTTTTGCAATTAATCATGTTAGATGTAGCTCTTTTAATAAATGGTCTTTAGAAAGCAGATTCTTTCTGTTTTCTTAGTGTTTTTATTTTATTTTATTGAATTTTTTTCAAATATTTTTTCCACAATTGAAATGATCACATGATTTTCTTCTTTAGTATGTTAATACTATTGAATAATTGGACCATATTATAACTGGATATTGAATCATCCAGCCATTCCTGGGTGAGGAGACCCCATTTAGCTATTGTGTTAGTCAGGGTTCTCCAGAGGATCAGGATCAACAGAATGCATATATAATTGTAAGAACTGCTTATTCAATTGGCTTACTTGATCAAAAGCAGAATATTGCCACAATGGCTGTCTGCAGGCTGGAAAGCCAGGGAAATCAGTAACTGCTCAATCCAAGAAGCCAGAAGACTTAAAACAAAAAGAACCAATGATACAGCCCAAATCTGAAGCTAGAGGGCCCAAAGACCTCTGAAGTGTTGCTGGTGCAAGTCTGAAGGGCAAGTCTGTGTTCAAATGCTGAGAAATCTGGAGTCTGAGGCCCACAGTGATGGCGACCACAACAGACACTCTCTTAAGAAGAGTCTGGTGTGTGCATGTATGAACTTTCTCCTCCTTCTGGGTTTTTGTTCCATTCAAGCCCCCAGCCTATGCAGGGCAGATCTTTCCTGCTCAGTTTGCTGACCCACATCCCAATCATCCCTGAAATCACCTTCACACACATACACACACACACACACACACACACACACACACACACAAGTATGCTTTACCAAATTTATAGGTGTCTCTTAATCCAGTTAAGTTGATAACCAAGATTAACCATCACAGCAATTATGTATTATCTTTTTTATGTTACTGGATTTAAATTGTGATGTTTTGTTAAGCACGTTTGCATCTGTAGTCATGAGGAATATCAGTCTGTAATTTTCTTCTAACATTTTTTCTGGTTTTATTTGTCAGTGTAATAATGTTGGCTTCAAAAGAAGTGTAGAGAAGTGTTCCAATTAGGCTTGTTTGGTGGAACTGCCACTGCACCTGTGGGTAAAGTTATGTCCTTTAAGCAGACTTGATCAGCATAGTCTTGTGCCGCCTGCTTGATGTGAGTTCATTCTCTGTCCTAAGGGTAGAAGAAAGGACATAAACATTGTGCCAGGGGAAGTCATAAGCCTGAGATGGGTATCTAAATTCCTTAATATAAGTAGAAGAGTCATTCTACTTGACAGATCCCAGATGCCTTTCAATCTGGAAAAGGTCCTGAAGTAAAAATGCACAATATCCTCTGTGTCAGCCACTTCCCGGAAAGGACAAAGGAGTTCCGGATTGGGTGGTGGGAGGGTCTGGCAGGATCCAGTGTGGGCACTGACAGGAGAGGAGAGAGTTGAGGGGGTGGAAAGACCTTCTGGGAGAGGAGAAGGAAGAGAGGGGGAAGAGTCAGGAGGAGGAGCTGTAGCTGTGAGAAGGGAGGGAGAAAGGGTGAAGGAAGAGCTTTGGCCTAAATAAGAAGGGCAAGAACAGGAGGGTGGAGCTGAAAGCAATTCCAGTGGGTCTGTAAATGAAGAAGATGAAGCCAGAAAACAATGGGGGAGAGGTTTTGGCCCATCCCTGGCGTGAAGGATTTGGGTCGTGGAGCAGGTGGAGCAAAGGGAAGGATGAGAATGAAAGTTTCTAAAGGCCTGAATATAAGGCATTTCTAACTGTTTCCCTGTCCCGTGACAGTAATTGCCCAAATCACTGAGAATTTGAAAGTCAAAAGTTCCTTCTGAAGGCCATTTTGAGCCCTTCCCTAAGGTGTACTGAGGCCAGGCCACAGTCAAATAAAAGACCACTCGTTTACGGTGTAAGTCTTCAGAGAGTCCTAATTCAGTAAAATTAAAATATAGATAGCCCAACGGGATCTTGGGATCAAGAGAGGAATTAGCATTTCCCATGGCCCTTCAAACGGGCGGGCCGGTGGAGACTGGAACGTCTCCTCAGCCTGCAAGGGCTTAAAAAGAAAGGAGTGGGACAAGCCAGAGACCAGGATATCTCCACAGTCTGCATGGGTCCTGAACAGAACAAGTGGAGAGGTCTGTGGTGTGCACAACCTAACAGACAGACCCCCGGAATGAATAGTATTGAAAGTCCAAGGGAAAGGCAACGAACTTACCCCACTTCTGTCCGCCCTGATGAAGGAAAGCAGGAGCTTTCTGGTTCGTCTTGGGAGAGGGTGGACCTTAATGGGGCGGGGGGGTGGGGTAGGGGGGGACCCTTCCAGGGTTTTGGCACCAAATGTAAGAATCAGGAAAAAATGTGGATGTTTATGCACCAAATGTAAAGTCAGGCCCAAAAGCAGCTAAGCAAAGCTTTTATTGGGATCGGCAGCTCTTGGGCCAAATTCACTGGGCTGGCAGGTGAGGGCAGGTAGGGGAAGAGGCACACAGTCCAGCTGGGCCGTGATTTTATCTGAAGTGGGCAGAGGAAGTCCTTCAGAGATTGGCTGGTGACTCCCATCAATCATCGGGGTGATTATAAGTCACAATTGGGGCTTGTTTGCCAGCATCTGATTAGTTGTTCCTTTCACATACATGTGGGTGCATGATGCCCCACCTGGTTGCCTGGAATCAACCTAACAATCTCTACCTGAAGTTTTCTTCTTTTGATAGTTTTTAATTATAAATCTATTGGTTTATGAATTTATTGGGTTATGAATTTATTGTCTATTTTGAGATGGGATCTTGCTATGTTGCCCAGGTTGGCTTTGAACTCCTGGACTCAAGTGATCCTTCCCTACCAGCCTCCCAAGTAGCTGGAACTACAAGTGTGCACCACCATGCCCAACCCAAATTCAGTTTTTAAAATTAATATAGAACTATTTCTTTCTTCCTTTTAAAGTGAACTTTGACAAATTGTGTCCTTCAATAAATATTTACATTTCCTATAAAGTTGACAGATGTTAAGCATATAGTATTGTTTGTACCATTCCCTTGCTAAATTTTAATGTCCATAGGCTTCCCTTTTTCTTTTTTATTTCTCTCTCTCTCTCTCTTTTTTTTTTTTTTTTTTTATATTCAATTTTTTTTTTTTTTTTTTTTTTTTCTTTTTTTTTTTTTTTTTTTTTTTTTTTTTTTTTTGAGAATCAATTTTATTTATTTATTTATTTTTGGCCTTTATTTCTCCAACACTCAGTTCTGTCTTCTCATATGCCAGGCAAGTACCATTACTGCTGAGCTGCAGCTCCAGCCTGGATTCCCCATTTTTTTCCCTTTATATTTCTTTCTTTCTTTTTTCTTTTTTTTTTTTTTTTGTGTTCCCTGCTCTTAACAAAAAACTGTGTCAAATTTATAAGTCATACAGTCAGATTATCATAAAGAGAATATGGTTATCTCCCTGGATTGAAATAATTCTAAACCAAAGCAAAAATTTGATTTGAAACAGTTTCTCAGGTCAGTCTTATCTAGTAAGAATAATCTACTTATACTAGTAATATTGAAATGTCCTCATGGGCATGTTTGCAATCCAGTGACCTAATTAATTCTAGCAGTTTTTTTTTCTCCAGATCATTGGGTTTTTCCAAGTAGACAGTCATGTCAACTACGAATGCTGCTTTTATGTCTTCTTTATTTTAGAAGAAAATTGAAATCAATAATGATAAGTAGTTTTCTTTGGAACATTTTGGATGAAGATTAAAGACAAAGAACTTGGTTAAATATCAAGGTAAGGCAGCCTTGGAGAACTCAAATGAGAAGCCTAACATATTATGCATAAAAAGCGTATTTGGAAACCTGTATCTGTAATTTATCAATTGTCTGATTTCAGACAGATGACTTCACTAAACTTCCATTTATTTATCTGTAAAAATACTTAGCTTATTGGGTCAGCATGCTTTTTTGAAGAGATTGATACAAAACTCTTGGCACATAGTCAATGTTCAGCAAATAGAAGCTTCTTTTATCTAACTCTGCAACCAGCTCAGTAATTTGGGTTAAAATTAAATTTGTGCCAGTTTCTAAAGTCTAGGTTTGGAAGACGAAAAGGTCAAGTTCCCCTAAGTTGCAGAGAAAATCATCTCTAATTACTCAAATACTCCAACTTCAATTCCATGAGTTTCTTTTTTCCAGTTTTGCAGCGGTGGAGAGGGGTTGTGTGGGTGAGGGGGATTCTTCCTTACCCTCAACTAAAAAACAATTAGTGACTCCGTTTTGATCAGGAAATGTATATTGAACATCACATGTGACTAGAACTGTGTTAAGCTCTAAGAACTCTGTGTGGAGCCCCTGCTTGTTAGACAGCTTAAAGTGGAACCAAGCTGAGAGTAGAGGAAGTTGATACACATGAATCAATTATACAATTAAAAATTTAATAAATCTAGAAACAGGACTAGAATGACCCTTGTACTCTGAAAAGGCTTCTCGGTAGAGGTAGACACTGAAGGATCTGCAAAATTTGGAGAGGAAGAAGGCAAGAAAGAAGGTTCCCAGCAGATAGAAACCAGGCCCCAGAGCGCAGAGGCAGGGTGGCACAGTGGATTTGAGGCCATGCTGTGAAGCTGCATTGCTTCAATCCCAGTTCCTGCTCTGTCCCCTGCTAGCCGTGTGACCAGGAGACTTACCCCAACCTTACTAATCCCTGCATGCTCATATACAATTACATCTACTTCAAAGAGTTATTGAGTGAGCAAATAACATGCTTGGAAAAGTGCTTGGCATTTAAGGTAGAGATCACTAGGAAGCAAGTGTACAAAGAGGACTGTTAGGAATTGATATTAGATTAAAGGATGATGATTGGATAACAAAAATTCTATAGTGAGCTATAATTTTTATTCTTGTGTTACCTCTATTTTAAAATCTATATTTTCTCTGAAAATTATAGCTGGATAGATATAGAAACATTCTTGATCAAAGTTGCTTTCAGAGTCTCTTCCCTGAGAGGTTCTTTAGCCCACATTTTACTTAGTTTACCTTCTGAAATTGCCTTCTCTTCATTTAATAATGTGTTTGGGGATGTGAACAGAACTCAAAACTAGAGGTATGATTATCTCACAAACCAGTGTTGCAATATTCAAAGATGGACTGCGTCAATCCTTTAAAGTACTATAGAATAATTAATTGCAAAACATGTGATGTGGTTACACCATTTTTGTTAGATGTTATTTGCTTTCACCAACCAAGTTCATCTTCAAGGTTGACCTGAATGTATAAGGTCAAAAATGAGAGTCAGAAAACTGGTAAGAAAAATCTTTAACAACATTTATTGCTGAAACCAGGCTATCTGGGACTTTTTCTTAATGGCAAATAATTGATATTGCTAAAAAAAAAAAAACCAAACCAACAACCTCTGAAAACATGAATACTAACCAACAGTATCCCCTGAATTTTTCCTGTTTCTAACTAGATGCTCTTATTTCATGGAAACACACACTAAGTGAACATTCTTAGGATCCACGATCCACAGTAAATACTGATTTTTTTAAGAGTGAGGGTGAGTGGGAGATAGCGAGTGAAAAAATCAATTTTATTTGCTTTTCAATCTGACCTTTGTTTCTCTGACACTCTGTTGTATATGTAATGCTGAGGTTTGAACCTGGTCCTCAGGCATGCCAGGCAAGCACTCCAACCATTGAGTCACTGCTCTACTGATTTATAAAGAAACCTTTCATGAATAAGCAAAAATTTTTATGTAATTCAATTATCAATCAACATAAAAACGCCTAGCTTCAATGCTGAAGAGCATTGGACATATACAGTGCTATTTACTCTCCTGGAAGTAGCTCTGAATTAGGAATCAAAAGCTTTGGGTTATGATCTTGACTCTACCTTCAAAATGCATGGCATTTAGTGGTATTCAAAAAATGCTCGTGATACCCTTCTAATATGCTCTGTAACTACACTCAGAGACATGACAATAAATAACCATAGAGTTTTCTTACTCTAGGGTCAATACTGTTATTTAAAATGCTTGTGAATTAGTTTGCTAAGACTGCTATAGCAAAGTATCACATAGGAGTTGGCTTATATTTTTAGAGATTATGGATTTGAACTCATAGTATCAGCAGGGTTTGTTCCCTCTGAGGGCTGCAAGGAGAGGATCTGTCACAGGCATGTCTCCTTGACTTATAGATATCCATCTCCTTGCTGTATCTCTTCACATTTTCTCTTTTTATGAGGATATCAATCATTTAGCCTAGGGGCCCACTCTGCTCCAGTATGACCCCATCTTATGCAATGACCATTTTTACGAATAAGAACACATTCTTGAGGAACTGAGGGTTAGAACTTCAACATCTGGATTTGGGGAGGCACATGTCCCAGCCCATGACAGCTTCCATTTCTCATTTACAAAGCCAGGACAAAGGCATCTTGTAACATTTTGACTGTAGCTTGCTTCCTTTGTTTTTAGAAAACATTTAAAATTATTCAATATTTTAAATTCTTCTTCTAGGCAATAGGTATTCAACATTGGGCTAAGTAACCCCAGGACCACACAGCTTACTCAGGCCTCAACTTATCTTTTGATTCTAAGAACCAAGCATGGTATTCAGCACGTAGAATGGCTTCCCTGTATCCGACGCCAGTATCTGATGACTGGCAAAAGAAAGAAAAAAATAATTCAAACAGACAAAAATGCCTTTCCCGTAACATCATGTTGCTTCAGCTTCATCCATGATGCAAACAGCTAATTCAGAGCTCTCCACCTGTGAGGGTGAGAGAACAGACAAAGCAAATACCACACCCGCCAACTACTGCAAGTCTCAAAGAGGCCCCTCTGAAGTGGTCTGACACACAGCACAGTGAGGGTGGACGTGTAAAGCCCACTTACCTTGCAAGGTATGAAAACATGTCACTGTGAAGTAACTTAAGCTTTGATGCTCCTCAGTTAAAAGCTCAACCTCGGGAGCAGGAAAATAGGTGCGTATCTTCACTTGGGGCTTTGATGGACTACAGAGAGATCCTTGTCCCCAAGTCTCCCCTCTCTGGGGTAATGCTAATGCAACTTAGCATTCATTCTTGTTACATCTTTGGGACACCATAGACTGAGAAAAGTAACCCCATCTGACATTTAATGACCCCTCGGACAAAGGGCATTTTCCTAAATATTTGACATACATTATCTCACTTCATCCTTCCCACAACTCTATGACATAAGTGCTGGTATTATCCCCAACTTCTGTTCAAGGTTCCAAAGCCTAAAGGGTTAGTGGTTTATCTAAATTCAGGCAGGCTTTAAAGGCTGTACAAACACAAGCCAGTTGGTTTAACTGAAGTTAGTGATGTCAATTGTAGATAACAATACCTGCCTTGTAGAGATGTCACGCAGATAAGATATCGTGCATGCGACATGCTTGTACAGTCTATACTACACCAATATAGACATCAGAAAGCTATTTTAGCATCCCGTTCCTGTTGTTCTCATTTACTATGTGAACACCTATGGGAGAAAAATTGTTTCTGAAAACCTTAATAAATATGAAAAAAGGGCAAAATGAGGGAGACCATGAGGTTAGGGTTGCAATAAAGGCCACCCAGGAAAGTTTGACTTATCACAGTTGGTCCATGTCCTTCCAGCTAATATATGTCAGGTATTATTCATACCATAAAATTAATCAGGGTTCATTTATTAATTGAATAATGGAAAGTCTCACTTGACTCCTACAGATAATATTCCTGGATACCTTTGAGATTCCCAGGGGAGCTCACTTCCATGGTAATACACTATTACATGGACCTGTTGGTGCCAATGCCAGCATTTTACACATTTCATCCTCACAGCAACCAGAAAACAGGAAGACTGTTCCCCCTATGTCAAAGAAGAGGACACAAACCTAAGTTAGCTTGACTCATGAGCCCATAATATTAACAGAGTGTGCATATTAGAAAAAGTCTGATTGCAAAGAAAAACATCAATTTAATATACTATAGGTAAAGAGAAATTTTATCATGAAAATAGCATTTCACAAGTTCTGAGTAGGAAGCCAGAAGTAGGAAATAGAAGGCTATTTCCATCTATCTATATATCTATCTAGTCATCTATCTAAACTCTCCTCTCTCTCTCTCTCTCTCTCTCTTTCTTTATTTGTTGTCTTAGTCCTCCCTTTCTCTCTGTAGAACACCTCTCTGTACTTCCTCAGCCCTCTTGTAGAATGGACCTCTTCATTTTTCTGAAGTTATCTGCTACTGGTCCAATTTCTCACAGAAACCTCTTTTCAAGTTCCCAAGAGAAGAATCTTCTTAGTCCAAGTGTTTTCCATTATTTGCCCTAGTTCAGAACCAGGAAAAACATAGTAAGTAGGAACACTGCCCTGTGAATGGCAGGGTAAAGAAAAAGGCATTTATGCTCACGGTAAGAATACACTAGAAAAGTTATCCTCAATAGCTGCAACTGCTTTCCTGTTAGATGTTAAAGTTTTGTTTTAATTTCTTCAAAATTCAAACCACATGGTTTGTATTTACAAAAGCATGAATTGAAAAGTGGGTAATATAGATGTTTGGTTGCTAAAGACATTGAGTTAGGCAGAAAAATTAATAAATGGAGAATGTGAAGTCATCATTCAATGTAAAATATACCAAGCCAGTCTCCTAGAAGAAGTTTTAAATATTGTTTGAATTTGGAAGCAGTGCTAAAAAAAAATAAAACACAAACCATACAGGTAAATTTTAAGCCTTTAATAGTCATACATTTTTATAAGTGAAAGCAAAGAGGTAAAGTTAATTTTGATAAATTTTATTTCATCCTAAATATCTAAAGTATTATCATCCCAATAAATCAATATTAAATATTCTTAATAAGACATTTTACATGGTTTTGTACTAAGTCTTCAAAATCCAACATACATTTTACATCTCAATTTGAATGCCATCTTTTTATTGTAAGTATCTAGTCTGTTTAAATTTTCTAAAACTTATGATTTAAGAAGTGGATCTATAGTCACATTCCATTATTTCCCATTATCTCTCCTTAGTTATGAAGGATGAAATTAAATCCAGTTATCTCTCACAGAGCTAGTCTACCACATGACCAGTTCTTCCTCCATGCACATGATCATTGGTAAAAATGTCCTTGTTGGGATTGTGAGCCCCACAAAGGGAAGAAAAAAAAGCCGAAACCTGGGAAATACAGTTGTACACATCATTGCTTAGTCTATGCAACAACAATACAATTTTTTTTCATAGATTGACTGAAATGATTATGTTAGGGATTTTTTTAAGGTTTTTTTCTTTTACTTTTTCTTTCCCCTTTTGCTCTGGAAAAATCAAGTTTCCTTAAGACAACTCTTTTTTTGATCCCCCAAATTTTATAATCATGTGGGAGCCTTGGAGGGAGTAGTGATGCAAATCACTGATAAAAAAAACTGCAAGCAGCTGGCAAGCTGAAGTTTGTCCCATCCTGGTTGTTCTTGGTTTCAGGAGACAAGAGTTTGTATAGAGAGTACTCCAGCAAGACTTTCACATTCAATGGCATTTGAAATGATCATGAACTTCTGGAAAAAGCCCTGGTAAGCATCCAGGAGCCAAATTTTGTAAAGACAACACATGTCTGACAACCCCCAGACGTCAGGCTCCAGAAAGAGTCCAGCCTCCGGGCTCATCCCTCACGCTCTGCACTCCTTCCTGTGGTTGAGCCTCATTGGGCATCCACTTCTTTTATTCATTTTACTAGTATTTTTATTGGGGGAGGGAAGAGACAACTCCAGCTCCCTTTTCTTGACTTCCCAGTCTGGGTCCTGCTCATCCAGCTGCAGCCCCTTCTGCTTAGCTGCTAGGCGGTGGTCCTGGCACTCAGGCTCTGCCCTAGGAAAAGACAGACAGGCCATTGAGTGCAGGTGGGGGAGCCGGGACCAATCGCTCTTCCACTGTTGGGCAAGCAGCCTGGAAGGTGGCCAGTTTTGCCCTGGTCCCAGAGCACTCTTAGGGAAATCTCAGATGCCAAAGAATGTACTTGGAGGCGAAGGAAAATGATGTGACGTAGTGAGGTGCTGATACATAGACTCAAAGACAACTTAAAGAAGGAGCTGCTAAATCACGTTTTGCTCAGGTATCTAGAGCAAGCTGCCTGTTACTGAAGGCTGTTTTCCTTTGTTTAGTGTTAAAATTTTCCCAGTTACTAAAGCAATGAACTGATTATTTAAAATTTAAACAACATGTGACATCCTCATAGGAGCGGGAACATTCTTGCCTTCTCACTCTCCCACCATATCCCCAGCAAGCTGAAAGTGACCTTTTAATCTTTGGATTATACAGCATCCCTCCTCTGCTGCTTTGTCACTTTCTTTTGTTCAGTGTTATTATATAAATAAGTTATTTCTAAGTTATTCCCTCTTCCAGAGAGATGGGAACTTTTTTTTTTTTCTCTCCTCCTCCCCCTAGAGAGAGTCAATTTCATTTTTTTGTCTGGTTTTTATTTTTCCTCCACTTAGTTGTGTATGTGGTGCTGGGGATCAAACCTGGGTCCTCACACATTCCAGGCAAGTGCTATACCGCTGAGTCATAGCTCCAGCCCAACAGGGAAGTTCTTGATGGCTAGTCCTGTATCTGATTTGTCTTTATGTTGTTTTTAGGGTCTAGCTCAATGACATGCACACAGTAGGACTCAAACATACTTGTCAAATGAGTGGTTTGCTACTTAGGCTGAATCAGAAGTTGTAGTTTTCCTCAATGATCCCTAAGATATTCAGAAAATTATCAAATACAATCTAGGCTTTTTTTTAAATTCTCTTATGTCCCTTTTTTGCATCCTCCTAGCCCAGGAGTTCACCTGCTCACAACATGAACCGTTAAGAAATCTTCAAGTGGTCTTCTCTGATCTTACCCATGCAGCACCACTGCCACTTCCTCCACTGCATGAGCAACTTTGCTAAAACATCACTTTCCACTTGTCAGCCCACTGATGAGTTCACACTCATCTGCCTGCCTGGCTGAGTAGGGCCACCCACATCTATCCTCACCCTTCCTCTGGTGGACACTCCACTTAGCCAGGCATTCACCCAGCCACTATCCCTCTCCCTCTTCTCATACACACACAACCTATGCACACTTCCAATTTCATGGCTATCCTCCAAATCAACAGGTTTTTCTCCCTCCTTCTGTTACCATGTCTTAGCTAATTTTCCAGATCCAGATTAACTTCCCCTTAATCTGAGATTATTTCTCTAAACCCTGTGTCAGAAGGGAAGTTCCCAGTGAAATATGATGACAAATAGAAATGACTTGTACATACACACAATGTGATGGATGCTTGTTTGTGTATTGTTTTGTTTTTGTTTTTGTCTACTCAACATGGCCTGCCCAATTATCCTGACAATAGCACTCCCTGCTATCTGAGAAGAGCCACTGCACCTCCATCTCAGTTGTGCTGGGCCATATGTCACATTCCACTGGTCACTAAGGAGAGGCTAAGATTACTCAGAGAAAGTTGGTAGAGCAGAGCCAACGGTAGGACCCAGATAAATTTCAGCACCTAAAAGGCTTTGAAGGGAAATGGATGGCAATGGAAGAAATCATGCTGAGTGAAGTTAGCCAAACCCAGAGAGTCAAAGGCCAAATGTTTTCCCTCATTTGTGGAGGCTGGAACTAAACCCAGTCTTGGGGGAAAGATAGTTAAACTCATGTATTAGACTGACCAAAAGCATGCCTTCACATAATCTAGGGGAACCATAGACATGTAAGCGGAAGAGGGAGGAAGGGAGAGGTGGGGGGTGGGAGAGGTAGGGAGGATAAGGAGTGATCCAGGGAGAGGATTCACAATGTAGTCTATGCATCAACTCCCTGAGAAGTCAAATGATAATTATACCATCATTTAATTCTGGAAAATTTACAATAATGTATGTATATATATACACACACACATACAAGCATACATAGTCAATGACATGAAAGGAACCATGGAAGAATTTAATAATAGACTAACTTCTATAGAAAACAGAACCTCAGCTCTTAAAGAAAGAATTTCTGACAATGAGGACAGGCTGAGCAAGCTAGAGCACATGGATGACAAAAAAGGAAAAAGAAAACTCATGGAACACAGAGAGGTTTTTAAAAATGTCTGGGATAAAATGAGAAGAAACAATCTAAGAGTAATTGGGATACAGAAAGATATCAAAACACAAATTAATGGGATAAGGAACATTCTCAAGGAAATAGTTACAGAAAAATTTGCCCATATAAAAATAGACTCAGGTATGCTCACCCAGGAAGCTTATAGGACACCCAAGAGGCCAAATCAAATGAAAAGCTCACAAAGATACATCATATTCAAAATGTACAACAGGGAAATCAAGGAAAGAATTTTGAAAGTGGCAAAGGAGAAACGCCAAATCACATTCAGAGGCAAACCAATAAGAATTACATCTGACTTTTCAGATGAGACTCTGGAAGCAAGAATATCATGGAAGGAGATTTTTCAATGCCTCAATGAACATAACATGCAGCCAAGAATACTATACCCAACAAAACTCAGCTTCAAATTTGAGGGGGAAATAAGAATTTTTCAGGATAAGATCACTCTTGCAGCATTTGCAAACAGAAAGCCAGCATTACAAACAATCCTCAAAGATAATCTCCAGGTACAAGAACAAGCAAACATTCCTTAAAACCCACAGAGGAAATTCAACCAAGGAACATCTTATCAATAGACAACCAAGACAGCACAGAACTTACTAATAAAACACAATGACTATGAACCACAACCACAAAACTATTTGAACACTGAATGTGAATGGTCTCAATGCACCAATCAAAAGACACAGACTAGCAGATTGGAATAAAAATAAAACTCAACAATATGCTGCTTACAAGAAACCCACCTTACAGTCAATGACACCCATGGTTTAAGAGTGAAAGGATGGAAAAAAATTTACCAGGCATATGGCCCAAAAAAGCAAGCTGGAGTTGCAATTCTTATATTCAACAAAGTGGTTTGCAAACCTAAATTAATCAGAAGAGATAAAGAAGGCCACTGCATCCTAGTAAAGGGAACAATACAATAGGAAGAAATAATCATAGTAAATATATGCTCTCCAAACACCAAGGCTCCCAATTATGTGGAAAAATTACACCAAGACATAAAAATATTTCTGGACCTTAATATGATAATACTGGGGAAACATAACACTCCTGTATCACCAAAAGACAGATCATCAAAGCAAAATAAATGAATGAATAAATAAATAAAGAGATCTCCAATCTAAACAACATCATAAATCAAACAAACTTAACAGACATCTATAGAATATTCCACCCCAAATTAACAGAGTATACTTTCTACTCAGCAGCACACAGATCCTTCTCCAAAATAGATCATATTCTAGTTCACAAAGGAATTCTCAGCAAATATAAAAAAGTAGATATTGTTCCATGTATCCTATCAGATCATGATGCCATGACCTTAATAATTAATAGCAAAAACCATTGCAGAAAACATGCATAGAGATTGAATAGCATCCTATTAAATGAAGAATGGATCCAAGAAGACATGAGAACAGAAATTAAGGAATTCTTGGAAGAGAATGAGAATGAAGACACAACATATCGAAACCTCTGGGACAGTATGAAAGCATTCTTAAGGGGAAAATTTATAGCACTGTGTCCACATTAAGAATCAGGAGAGATCCCTAACAAATAAGCTATGCTCCAACTCAAAATCTCTACAAAAGGAAGAACAGTCTAATCCCAAAGCCAGGAGAAGACAGGAAATAATAAAGATCAAAGCTGAAATCAATGAAGTTGAGAACAAGAAAACAATAAAAAGAGTTGATGAGGGGCTGGAACGGTGGCTAAGTGGTTACTGAGCTTGCCTGGCATGTGTGAGGATGCAGGTTCAAACCCCACCACCATGTACACAATGAAGTCTTGGAGCAACAAAAGCCACATAAAAAACTAAATTAAAAATTGATTCTCTCTTTCTCTCACATGGTTCCTCTCTCCTTAAAAAAAAAAAAAAAGGAATCAACGAAACAAAGAGCTGGTTCTTTGAAAAAATAAGTAAAATTGATAGACCGTTTGCTAATATAACTAAAAGTAGAGAATCAAAGCAAATCAACAAAATCACCTATGAAAAGTGGGTGATCACCACTGACCCCACTGAAATCAAACAGATTATCGGAACATATTTTGAAAAACTATACTCCTCTAAATCAGATAATCTGGATGGCACGGACAAATTTTTAGGCACATACATCATCCCCAAATTGACACAGGATGAAACTGAAATTCTAAACAGCCCAATAACAGACACTGAAATCCATACAGCAATTAAAAGTCTTCCAAAGAAGAAAAAGTCAGGACCTGATGGATTCCCCTCTGAGTTTTACTACACCTTGAAGAAGAACTAACACCTCTCCTTATTAAGCTAGTCCAAGAAATTGAAAAAGAGGGAACTCTCCCAACACTTTTTATGAAGCAACTATAGCTCTGATACCAAAACCCAACAAAGACACATTGAAAAAAGAAAACTATAGACCAATATCCCTCATGAATATTGACATAAAAATGCTTAATAAAGTTCTCGCAAACTGCATTCAAAAACACATCAAGAAGATGATTCATCATGATCAAGAGGGCTTCATTCCAGGTTTGAAAGGATAGTTCAACATGTCCAAATCAATAAACGAGATTCATCATTTAAACAATGAAGTACAATAACCATATGATCATCTCAATAGACACAGAAAAGGCCTTTAATAAAATCCAGCACCCTTTTATGATGAAAACTCTAGAGAAAACAAGGAATAAAGGAACTTATCTTACCTTTGTGAAGGACACATATGCCAAACTCTCAGCTACTATAATACTAAGTGGAGAAAAGTTGAAAGAATTTCCACTAAACTGGGGGAAAAGACAAGGCTGCCTGCTCTCACTATTTTTATTCAATATAGTCCATGAAAGCCTGGCAGAAGCAATTAGGCCAGAGAAGGAAATCAAAGGGATAAGAACAGTAAGGGAGGAAATCAAGCTATCCCTTTTTGCTGGTGGCATGATCCTATATATGGAAGATCTAAAAAAACTCCACCAGAAAACTGCTAGAGCTAATGAACAGATTTGGCAAAGTAGCAGGCTACAAGATCAAAATCCATAAATCAATAGTTTTTCTATACATTAACAATATTAGGGCAGAAGAAGAAATCAGGAAATCGGTTCCATTCACAATTTCCTCTAAAAGAATAAAATATTTGGAAATTAATCTAACAAGAGAAGTAAAAGACATCTACAAGGAAAAGTATCAAACACTAAAAACAGAAATTGCAGAAGATCTGAGAAGATGGAAAGATGTTCCACACTCTTGGTTAGGCAAAATTAACATAATTAAAATGGTCATTCTGTCAAAAGCACTATACCGAACAATGCAATCCCCATCAAAATTCCAAAGTCATTCTTTACACATATAGGAAAAGCAATTCTCAGATTCATTTGTAACAACAAGAAACCCAGAATAGCCAAAATATTACTAAGCAAGAAAGGCGAAACAGGTGGTTTTGCAATACCAGATCTAAAATTATACTATAGAGCTGTAATATTACAAACAGCAAGGTTCTGGTATCAAAATAGGAATGAAGATCAGTGAAATAGAATACAAGATTCTGAGACAAATCCACAAATCTTTAAACATCTGGTCTTTGACAAAGGGGGTCAAAATATAATATGGAGGAATGACAGCCTATTCAACAAATGGTGCTGGACAAACTGAACAGCCACTTGCAGAAAATTGAAATTAGATCCTTCTCTCTCACCCTGCACAAACATCAAATCTAAACGGATCAAGGAATTAGAAATTAAACCAGCTACCATACAACTGCTAGAAGAAAAATTAGGACCATGTGGGTGTTGGCAATGTCTTCCCCAACAAGACTCCTAAAGTGAAAGAATTACAGTCAAAACTCAATGAGTGGAATGCCATTAAACTGAAAAGTTTCTGTACAGTCAAGGAAATAAAACAGTCAAGAGACAACCTACAGAATGGGAGAGAATCATGGCCTGCGATCCCTTTGACAGGGGACTAATATCCAAAATTTACAAAGAACTCAAAAATTCAATAAAAACACACAAACAACCCAATCAACAAATGGGCCATAGAGGTAAACAAAAACTTCTCAACAGAGGACATTGAGCAAGCCACTGAATACATGAGAAAGTGTTCTAAATCACTGGTAATCAGAGAAATGCAAATCAAAACTACATTAAGATTTCACCTCATTCCAGTCAGATTGGCAAAGATGAAGAATACAAACAGTAACAAATGCTGGAGGGGTTTTGGGGAGATAGGAACACTAACACACTGTTGGTGGAATTGCAAACTGGTCCAGCTGCTCTGGAAAGCAGTGTGGAGACTTCTTAAAAAATTAGGGTTAGATCCACCATATGATCCAGCTATCCCTCTTCTGGGTATTTTCCCAGAGGAATTAGAACCAGCACTTTACAGTGACACAGCAAAATCCCTGTTCGTAGCAGCTCAATTTAAATTATGGAACCAACCCAGATGCCCCTTACTGGATGAATGGATCCAAAAGCTGTGGTATATCTATACAGCGGAGTTTTACTCAGCTATTAGAAAGAATTATATTGCATCCATTGAAGTTTATGGATGGCAATGGAAGAAATCATGCTGAGCAAAGTTAGCCAAACCCAGAAAGTCAAGGGCCCAATGTTTTCCCTCATTTGTGGATGCTGGAGCTAAACCCAGGGTTGGGGGAAAGACAGATAAACTCATGGATTAGAACTATAGAATAAAAATGAAATATGTTAATATGAGATACAGTTGCAAGATACTGCATAAGATATTTGAAGAAGCTATACTGCATGCTTTCATAAAAATGTAAATGTTTAATCTTATTGTCAAATATATCAAAGAATAACAAGGGATGACAGGAAGGGAGGAGAAGGGGAAGTATTGGAACTGAGATAAAGCAAGGCACATTCCAAGCATTTATATGTCACTGTATATACTATAGTCATGTATATAAAAATGTTCTTCATAGGTATAAGAATTATGACACTGTACTTGGGTTTTTTAGGAAAAAATATAGGATTCAGAAGAAAGGCAAGGGATCGAGGAAGGAAGGAGGGAAGTAGAGGGGTGCAGGGAAGTGATAGTGACCAATTTGTATTGCTGTATTGTGTGCATCTGGGAATATGTGACAACAAATCCCATCATTGTGTACAACTATAATGCACTAATTAAAAAATAAATTTAATTTATGAAAAAAGACCAAATGTATATCATATTGTCACTTCATACGCATTTAAGATTCTTTGACAACTCAACTCCTTAATGAAAATTTTAAAAAAGAAAAGAAAAAATAGTGAAAAGTGAATTGTAAGAAAAATGCAATGTCAATATCTATAAGATGCATTTGCAAGATACTGCATATTTGAATAAGCTATACTGCATGTCTTTGCAAAAATGTAAATGTTTAATCCTATTGTCCATTAGATATAAAAATAACAAGGGGTGATAGCAAACGAGTAGAAGGGGAAATGTTGGAACTGAGTTAAAGCAAGGAACACTCCAAGCTTTTATAAGTAGGTTACTGTATGTACTATAGTCATGTATATAAAAAAATGTTCTTCATAGGCATGAGAATTATGTCACTGTTCTTGGATATTTTAGGAAAAATATAGGACCAAGAAAGAGAGGCAAGGCATCTAGGGAAGGGGAGCAGGTGGGAGGGTATTGACCAAATCGTATCACTGTATTGTGTGCATCTATGAATATGTGACAACAAATCCCATCATTAGGTACAACTATAATGCACCAATAAAAAAAATAAGAAAATGAAAAAAATTAAAAATAAAATGCTTTCAAGATTAATTGATTTTTCTTTAGAAAAAAGCATGTATAAATCATGAGAAATAATCAGAGAAATAGAGGGAAAAGTAGGAGAGAGTGGCATCAGAAAAAGTAAGGGAAAAGAGTTTCAGGAATATCAAAAAAGGAATTAAGTGGAGGTAAGATGTGAACTGAGAAGAGGCCTTTCGCTCAGCTAACAAGAACTCCATGATAAGCTGTGAGTACTGATTCGGAATAAAGGTGGGCAGGGGGAAGTATGAAGAGTAAGGCAAGGAAGTGGAGAAAATTATGTAAATTAACTTTCAAGTATTTAGAAGTGTAGGGAAGAAGAGAAACACAGAAGTTGGGGGTTCTAGCTTTTATTTGCTTAATAAGATCTATTTGAACACATTCACAGACTAAAGAAGTGAAAGGAAGAAACATAAATGCAGGAGATAGAGTAAAAATGCAAGAAAGATACAGGAATGGTGACCTTGTAGAAGAGATGTAAAGGATCTATCAGGAGGGAAAACACTTTTTACATAAGGAGGAATGGGAGGCAAGTATGTTGGTGTACACCGTACACAGTTCTAAAAGAATATGTAAATTAGGCTTCTTCCTTTCCTGTAAATATTAGCAAATAATCAAAAAATCTAGTTTCCATTACAGACTATATCCACAGACAAATATATATTATATATAATTATGTAGTATATTAATACGATATAAAATAATATAATATATATTTTATACAGGGTTTGGAAATCACATACCCCATGGTTTCAAATAGAAGATACACTCTCCGAGAGAGACAGAGTGAGTGTGATGAGGTCCAGGAATTGATGGGGAGTAGGATAGGAAGAGAGAGCCAAGCTGCTCTCAGGGCTCAGCTTCAAGATAAAATCTTCAGCTTTCTGATGATACTCATTTATTTGTTGGTGGTATTTTTTTCCTATTGTCAAGCAAGCCTAAGCCTAGAGGGCACAGAAATTCATCTGAGGTTGGGAATTCTGGGATCATGTGCTTTCTTCACACTGTGTCCCAATTCTCTTGTCAAAGACAATTTTTCTACAACCAAAAACAACACATCAATGTATTTTTTACCCCAAACCGGTCATTTCAGTGAAAATTAATAAACATAACCTAATTTAAAAACTAAGAAAATCACGAGTCAGTTGACTGGATTTCTTCATTTCATTTTCGTTGACCTGAGATCACTGAGTGGGCCAAGGCTTTGATCACAGTCTCCTGTTTCTCTGCCCTCTTATAGCTGGGGTTGGGGGGAATGAAACTTACTTCTCCAGGAAGGTCACACAGGCTCTGTGCCCATAGATCTGTGCAATCCTTTTAGGCGTGTCTCCAAAGAAGTCAGGGGCATCAATGGCCGCATGCAAGGCATGTAGCATTCTGAGTACATTCACATGGCCTGACTCAGCTGCAAAGTGAGCAGGGGTCCAGCCCACGTCAGTCACCAGGCAGGGCCTGGCTCCACATCCTATCAGGAGATGCATCACTTCCACTTGCCCTTAGACAGACCAAGAAGAAACAGGATGCGGTTAAGAGGAAAATGTCCCTGACACCCCGAGACCAGGGCCAGCCTACATAACACAATGGGGGAAGTGTGCCTCTGAGGCACCTCCCGCTTCCAATCATCATCCCCCTCATCTCCCTTCTCCATCCTCTGACTGAGGAATCAGCACCCTGTCCTCACTCCATGAACCTTGTTCCCACAGGGAACCTGGACACTCATTGTACTTCCTGTACTCCATCTAGGACAAGCCCTCCTCTGTCCACAGTCGCACGCCTTGCCTAGAAATCTCAAGTCCTGCACTGGCAAGACTCCCTCTGCTTTCAGCAGTCTCAATGCTCACTTCATATATTTTCAAGCCCACTTAAATTACAGCCAGCACCGCTTGTGAACACACTTGCTCATCAGACTCAGACTCGTATGGGTTCAGATCTTCACAATGCCATTTACTAATGAGTCTCACTTTGAATAAGAAACAAATGTCTGAGGGTCCCTTTCCTCATCTGTAAATTAGAATATTATCCCTTACCTCACTGAATCCTTTAGAAGTACAAGCGAAGGCTCAGAGATAAATACACAGCATAGTGCCCAGCATGTGGCAAATGCTCTCTAAAGGGAATTTTGGTATAGTTTCCATTATTTTGAAATTAGATTTCTCCCAAAATAGTCCAGTTAAGTTTTCCGTGGTCAGTCTTACTTTTTGCCAGCCAATCTTCTCCCGCAGAGTCAAACACATATTTAAAAAGCAAAATTGATTACAGCATTTTATAACTTAACATTTTTAAATATATATTTCTTTATATATTTTATATATATTTATATATTTTATATATGTATTTTAAATATATATACTGAGGATTGAACCCAGCTGCACTTAGTCATTGGGCGATACCCCCTGCCCTTTTTTATATTTTATTTTGAGACAGGACCTTGTTAAGTTGCTTAGGACCTTACTAAGTTGCTGAGGCTGGCTTTGAATTTGTGATCCTCCTGCCTCAGCCTCCCAAACTGCTGGGATTATAGGCGTGCATCATGGTGCCCAGCTCTAACTTAACATTCTTTGAGGGTATTTCATTGTCTAAGCACTTGACAGAAGCATTGACTGAGTTTTTATCCTCTTTCAGTGGGGATTGCTATTTAATGTTTCAGACATGGGAGATTCCTGATGAGAAACAAAACCTCCATCTTTCTCCATGACGTTCCATTCCTCTTAGAGGTGGAAAAGGCTGAGGACTAATATAATTGAGAGCAGATTATATGCTAGGCATTGTATACCCATCATTACTGAATCCCTATCACAGGACTCCAGTGTAGCATTACTGTCTCCATTATATACAAGAATAAACCAAGGCCCAGAGAAAGTAAATAACAAATTTAAGATGCTACAGCTAATCAGTGGTGCTATCAGGATTGAAATGCTCCATCTGGCTCCAGAAAAACGATCTTTCCACTCTTGTGCACAACTTACAGAATGATATCTTTATGGATGATGGTCCCAAAGGGACCTAGGATATACCCAGGCATTCTCCACCCACCTTTGATCGCAGCCCAGTGAAGCGGGGTCCTGTCATTCCAGTCCATGTCCTTGTAGTTCGGGTCACAAAGACCTTTCTTCAAAATCCTTTTCACTAGACTGTAGTCCCCCACAGCCACTGCTTGGTGGAGCTTTGTCATGTTGGATATTTTGGCCAATTCCATGACAGAAACTGTGGGAGAGTCATGTCATTTAGGAAATTTGATATAACTTTTCATTCCTAGAAAGGGTTCCATAGATTTCTGTGTCGTTGGTTTTATTTCTTGCCTCGTGCATTTGCATCTAGGGTTGCTTTATGTGTGCTCTCTGCTGAGTGTGGACTTGGATCTTAGCTACTGTGGTTAATGCTTGCCAGTTCCCTACCCCAAACTACTGATGGCTCCCACTGCATACAGAATTACACTGAAACTCATAGATTGGCACTCTACTATCTGGCCTCAAACCTCCTACTACTAATTCAAAACTCTAGTAGCGTTACCACATTAGTTGCATGATTCTGTGTCTTTTCTCTCTCATCTGTAGAATGGGTATAATCACCTAGGGTTGTTGTGAGGATAATGAGGATCCATGTGGAAAGCTTATCCTAGACACAGAGCTCCATGGAAAGTAAACACTATCACCCAACAGGAAGGGAGAGGGCAGATACACAAACACACAGATAAAATAGCTAAAAACTGATATCAATGTTCCTCAAAGCACTAGGTCTCACAAGTATAGTCTACAGACCTTTAGAATCCCTGGGATTTTTTTTCAGAGAATCTACGAAGTGAAAACGATTTCATTACAATATTAAGATATTCTTGACCTTGTTCCCCTTTTGTCAATTGACCCGATGGTTCAATAGACGCAGCTGCAGTAACAATTCCTTTGTCCCTAATTGGCTCAATTTCAAATCCCCAGCCAGGCCCAAGCCCTGTTCCTGCCCCAGAGCCAATAAATTCGCTCACTCAGGACCATGCAGTGCTGTTCCCTCCAGTCCCAGGAGCAGTCCTCTTGCTGCCTTTCCTAATAAAATCTCTTATCTCAGCTATCAGGGATCTCTTCGCTGCACAAGCGTGTCTAACACCCATAGCAGCCCTAGGTCATTCACCACACTCCCAGGAGAAGTGTCTCTCTAGCTTAAAAGTAGGCAGTCTGGCAGGCAGTAAGATTGGAGACTCCACGGGGACAACAACAAGGCAGCAGCTGGCCTCAACTGAGGGGCACCATGGAATTGCCAGTAGGTTTTTAAAAACAAAGATGTCTCTACCGCAACCTAAGGTGAATGAGAATCTCTGTATGTGCAAAACAAGGGTTATGTGTGTTGAGTGAAGTACATGCCCTACACATACCACGCTGGGCAACAGAGAAGATGGACCAGAGTACATTTTAGTTTTTAAATTTGCTATACTAGAAAGCTCTTACCCTGGAGAATTTGCTTAATGATAAAAATTATAAACAAAAATATTATTGTTTCTAATCTACAGGTGTCACTAAAAACCATATTTACAATCAGTGTCTAGGAATCTTTTCACTTGCTGACAAGTCTTTAAGTGGGTTTAGATAAACTAATCCTGTTTGTTAAACATTTGAGTTCATACCAAAGCAATTACATAACTTCCTATAGAAGAGATGCAATTCAAGTAGAAGTTTTTAACTGCACAGTAAAATTTATTTCCAGAGAAATTGAAAAGCTGATTCTAAAAAATCATGGAAATGCAAGGGACCCAGAAAAGTCAAAACAATCTTGAAAAAGAATAAAGTTGGAGTACTCTTACTTCCTGTCTTTAAAAAGCATGCCAAGGCAATGCTATGGGAAAAGAATAATCTTTTTTTTTTTTTTTTTTTTAAAGAGAGAGGGACAGCAAGAGAGACAGAAAAAGAGAGAAACAACTCTATTCAGTTTTTCACATGGCCTTCGTTGCTCCAACACTCAGTTGTGTACGTGGTGCTGGGGTTTGAACCCAGGTCCTCGTGCTTGCCAAGCAAGCGCCGAAACCGCTGAGCCACCGCTCCAGCCCAAGAATAATCTTCTGATAAATGTTGCTAAGACAAAGAGATATACACACACAGAGGAATGAAGTTGCTCTTCTACCTCACAAAGATTTATTCCTCTCAACTTTGAGAGTTTTATAGTCTTGAGTATTACATTCAGATCTATAACCCATTTTAAATTTATGTTGGGCACACTTATTAAAAAACAATCATAAATGTAAGGATTTATTTCTAGACTCTCAATTCTACTCTATTACTCCAGATGTCTATTCTTGTGCTAATACCACCACATTCTTGATTATTGTAACTTTGTAATAAGTTTTGAAATAGGGAAGTATGAATTTTACATTGGGGTATATATCCAAAAGAATGAAAACATATTCATATAAAAATTTGTACACAACTATTCATAAAAGCATTATTCATGACAGGCGAAAGTGGAAACATCCTAAATGTCCATCAACAGATACATGGATGAACGAAATGTGTAATAGCCACATAATGAAATATTATTGTGTAATAAAAAGGAATGAAGTGCTGACATATGTTTCATGGATGTATCTTAAAACATGCTAAGTGAACAAAGCCAGTCAAGGAAGAATGCATATTGTATGCTCTCACTTATGTGAAATGCCCAGAAAAGGCAAATTTATAGAGACAAAATATTGCATAGGGCTGGGACCAAATTGAGTGGAAGGAAGACTGCTGATAAGTACAGGATTTCTTTTTGAAGTGATGAAATGCTTTAAAATTAGATTGTCGTGAGTGATGGTTTCACAATTCTAAAATATTCTAAAACCACTGAACTGTACATTTCAAATGGATTCAAATTTATGGTATGTGAATTGTATCTAAATAAAGCTATTTGTTAAAAAATAAATAATTATTAATTAGAGGTTTTCTATTTTTTTAAATTAGAGGTTTTCTAAAAGAACAAAAATACAAATTTTCTTTGCAAAGCTACTGATATATGTATTCATATATATGATTCACTAGCCTCTCCTTGACTACTGAAATCTGGCAAACTTTCCTTTACATGAATCCTTGTGAATTTGGTTAAATGCACTTGAATTTCTGTCTTTCTGGTAGGTGTGTTTCAATTTATAAAATAGTCAGCAATATAAGTGCTAATAAATGAGTGATCTATATTACTATAATAAAAAAGAGAGGGATAATATAAAAACACTTACTGTCTTATAAGAAACCCGAGGAGCTCTGTGCTGGTAGGAGCCAGGAAAGTTGTTGTGCTTACTCCATGGAAACTGACTCCTCCTTCCTCATGAAAGCCTGCCAATCAATTTCAGGTTCCCTAGATGTCTGGGGCAGTGAGATTGTCCCTCTACTTCACATGAAAAATATTAAGCAATTCCACCTTCTACTTCAGCCCCAAAGGGCTGATCCTCAGAAGGTTGTTTTCAAATAGAATTTGATTAATTTTTTTAGAGTAGCCAATGATTGAAGTCCACTGGGAAGGAGGTCAGCTGTTTAGGAGCCACTTAAATATAGGAGATGTTTGACCCCCCATGGAGTGGTCCAGAAAGCACTGGCCCCTCACATTCAGAACCAGCTGTGAGATCTTGGGCAAGTTCCTTAACTTTGCAGAACTTCTGTTTTTCTCATCAATAAAAGGAAATAGATTCTATTTTCTAGGGCTATTAAAGACAATTAGCTGGAATAATTTAGAAAGCCTGATACAAGGTAGATGCCTAAGCAACAGTCAAAAGAACAATACCATCTCTAGTGCTTTCTCTATGCCTCCTCTTCTCTCCTCCTTGCTGTAAGCAAGTATCTGAAAAGCCTTCTTCCTCCCACATTTCCTCCCTCCCTCCCATTCTTCCTTCCTTTTCCTTCATTTTTCCCTCTTTTTCCCTCCTTCCATTTGTCTCCCTAACTTTCTTCCTATATATTTTTATTAAATGCCCTTATCTAAGCCAGACACTATACTTGACCCTGTAAAGAACAAGTTCCTGTCTTCTCTGAGCTTCCTTGAGTCAGACTTGCACTGTAGATTTGCACAAACAACTCTCTGGGGGCTTCAACTTCAGACTGGGGCCACATTCTTTGTCCCTCTTCTTCTGAGACATCCAGCTTCTTGGACAGAGAGCAGTTACTGCTTTCCTGGACTTTCTAACCTGCCGATGACCTTTGTGGGACTATCCAGCCTCTGGTAGTAGAAGTTGATATGATAAGTTCTTTCTTATTTTTATATATTTTTGTTTCTCCTGATTCTAATAGAGGAGGTGACTTTTAAGTTGAGACCTGACATAGGAGAAGAATCCTGGTATATGAGGATCTGGGGAAGATGTTCCCCAGAGAGAGAATGACACAGCTTGGTGTATGTGAGGAATAAAGAAGAGGAGGGTGTAGTTGGTTTACCAAGTATGAGCAAATAGAAGAAGATGAATTTAGTATAGATAAGGGCTAGATCATTCAGGGATTTTTTTTTTTTGGTGACAGGGTAGGGATTTTGGTTTTTATTCCAAGTACAAAGAGTAGTTATTAAATGATTTTGAAAAAGGAAGAAGATGATGCAACTTAAATTTTCTGAAGGGGTTACTTTGGCTCTCTGTGGAGAATGGATTGAAAGGAAGTGAGCCTGAAAGCAGGAGGACCATAGAGGAAGCCACTGCAGAAGCCTAGAGAAGAAAGGATGATGACCTAGTGGGTTGCAGCCATAGGGATAGGGACACATGAGTGAAATCAAAGTTATACTGGAAAGAATATTGGCAGAAGTTGTCAATGTATTAGGCGTGAGTGGTGAGAGGTCAGGAGGAGTCAAGGATGACCCTTGGAAATTGATAACATTAGTGTTGCAGAAATGACTGAGGTGGGGCCAAGATTAGGTAGTTGTAATGGTTAATCTGAATTGTGTACTTGATTAGATCAAGATACACCTAAGATTAAGAGGCTTTAAGAATCTTCTGGGTGTGTCAGTGAGGGTGTTTCTAGGAATGATTGGCAAGTGGGATAGCAAACTGAAGCAGAGACCTACCCTAAGTGTGGGCAGCACTGACAATATGTTGGAGGCTTGGATGGAATAAGTCAGAAGAACAAGGAAGCAGCAGCAGATGCAAGTTGGATTCTTCTTGAATGGGTTCTTGATCTCTTCGGTGCTCTTCTGAGGACATCAGACTCCAGCTCCTGCGCTCTTCCCAAGCGGATTCTGCCCAGCGATTCTCCAGGGAGTCCCAGGCCTTTGGTCTGGACTGTCATAGCGTTGTCAATCCCTTTGTTCTCATGCTTCGGCATTGTGGACTGAGCAGCTACTGGTTCCTCCAGCTTTCCACCTTCAGGCAGCCATTGTGGGACCACCCAGCCTCTGGTTGTGTATACCAATCATATATCTATATCTATATCTATATCTGTATCTATATATTTGATTTCTTCTAGAGAACCCTGACTAATACAGAAGAGTGGTACACATTATGTGTTGTGTTTGATGTAAGTTTGAGATACATATAAAACATCAAATGTCAAATGACAGTCCAGAGTTCTGTGATTATGGGGTTAAAGCTACATATTCAAAAGTTACCAGCTCATGAGTGATCCTTAAAGGTGTAAGAATATCTAAGATAACCTAAGGATAGCAGGTAAAGAGAGAAGCCCCCAAGTCTTGGGGCCATCTATCCCTTGAGATTTGGTAGCATTGGAAGTTAGTAAAGGAGATTACCACCAGGGAGGCAGACTGGGACTTGGAAGAACAAAGACACACAGAAGCCTATGATGAAGAAGCATTAGTGGTCAGAGAATAATCTAAAGAGTGTCTACTATAAGCTGGAATGAATGCCCAGGAGAGACCCCATTGGCACCCTCAAAGGACTTAGTGTTTCATTGCTCCTTCTAAGTTTCATAACAGTTACAGTGCAGCCTGATTTCATCAAATACTTGATGAGTAACTACTATGTGTTGAGTAAAACAGGGGAACTAGGACTGAGGTCCTTGAGGTAACGGACAAAGGAACTTGAGATAAGGAATAACTGGTGAGGAACTACAGCTGTTGCTATCAGCAAACTGGATGCTTTTGGAGCCCCGTCCCCTCTGATACACTCTTACGTTTCCTTCCCCTAATAAGAGGCTTCTGACATCTAACTTATTTTTTTAATTTTCATTTTTTCTTAAGAAATTTAGTTATTATACAATCAAAAATGCATCCAACAAAATGATATGCTATTAAATTAGATTTACCCTCTAGATCCCACCCTATTCTCCTATCGTTACCTCTTCCCCTATGCCCCCTCCCCCCTCCTTCCAGATACATCTCTATGAATGCCCTAGATTATGTGTTACTATGCCTTTGCTGGGTCTAATACATGAAAGTTGACCACTTTTCACACAGGCCTGTATCTAGCTCCAGGCTCCACAGATGAGTGAAGACATTAGACCCTTGACTCTCTGGTTAGGCTAACTTCTCTCAACGTGATTTCTTCCATTGCCATCTATTTACCTTCAAAGACTGCAACGTCATTGTTTCTAATTGCTGAGTAGAACTCCATGGTGTGTGTGTGTGTGTGTGTGTGTGTGTGTGTGTGTGTATCACAGTTTTTGGATCCATTCATCCAGTGAGGGGCATCTAGGTTGGATCCATAGTTTAGCTATTGTAAATTGAGCTGCTATGAACATAGATTTTGCTGTGTCACTGTAATGTGCTGATTCCAAATCCCCTGGAAAAAGACCCAGGAGGATAGCTGGATCATATGATGGGTTCATTCAATTTTTTGAGGATTCTCCACACTGCTTTCCAGAGGGGCTGTACTAGTCTGCAGTTCCACCAACAGTGTGCTAGTGTTCCTATCTCTCCACAACCCCTCCAGCATTTTTATTGTTTATATTCTTCATTTTTGCCAATCTGACTGGCTTGAAATAAAATCTTAATGTAGTTTTCATTTGCATTTCACTGATTACTAGTGATTTGGAGCACTTTCTCATGTATTCATTGGCTTGCTCAATGTCCTCTGTTGAGAAGTTTTATTTATCTCTTTGACCATTTATTGATTGGGTTGTTAGTGTTTTTGAGGTTGAGTGTTTTGAGTTCTTTGTAAATTCTGGATATTAGTCCCCTGTTAGAAGAATCTCCAGCCATGATTCTCTCCTATTCTGTAGGAAATCTCTTAACAAGTTTGATCATTTCTTTGGCTGTACAAAAGCTTTTTAGCTTTATGACATCTCACTCACTGATTTTTTACTTTACTTCTTTCACTTTAGAAGATATGTGGAGAAAGTCTTTGCTTACTCCCAAATGCTGGAGTGTTGGTCATAACTTTTCTTCCAGTAGTTGCAAGGTAACTGATTTAATTCCTAGTTCCTTGATCCATCTTGATATGATTTTCTTGCAAGGTGCAGGATAAGGGTCTAATTTCAACTTTCTGCAAGTGGCTGTCCAGTTTGTCTAGCACCATTTGTTGAACTAGCTGGCTCTCCTCCATGTTATATTTTGTCCCCCTTTGTTAAATATCAGATACTTAAAGATTTGTGGGTTTGTTTCAGGGTCTTCTATTCCATTGGTCTTCATTCCTATCTTGATGCCAGCACCATGCTGTCTTTATTACTACAGCTCTATAGTATAGTTTTCGATCTGGTGTAGCAAAACCACCTGTTTCATCTTTCTTGTTTAGTAATGTCTTGGCTATTCTGGGTTTCTTATTGTTCCAAATGAATTTGAGAATTGCTTTTTCTATATCTCTAAAGAAGAACATTGGTATCTTGATGGGGATTACATTGAATCTATATACAGCTTTTGGCAGAATGGCCATTTTTATTATATTAATTCTGCCTAACCAAGAGCATGGAACATCTTTCCATCTTCTCAGGTCATCTTGGATTTCATTCTTCAATGTCCAATAATTTTCATTGTAGAGGTCTTTGACTTCCCTTGTTAGGTTAATTCCCAAGTATTTTATTCTTTTTGAGGATATTTTGAATGATATTGATTTCCTGATTTCTTCTTCTGCCCTATTACTGTTGGTGTATAGGAAAGCTATTGATTTATGGGTGTTGAACCTGTAGGCTTCCAATTTGCTAAATCTGTTTATAAGTTCAAGCAGTTTTCTGGTGGAGTTTTTTGGATCTTCCAGATATAGGATCATAGCATCAGCCAAAAGGGAGAGTTTGACTTCCTCTCTTCCTATTATTATCCCTTTGACTTCCTTCTCTTGCCTTATTGCTCCAGCTAGGGTCTCAAGAACAATATTGAATAAAAGTGGTGAGAGCAGACAGCCTTGTCTTGTTCCTAAGTTTAATGGAAATGCTTTCAGCTTTTCTCCATTTAGTATTATGCTAGCTGAGGGTTTGCCTTGTATAGCCTTTACATAGTTTGAATAGGTTCCTTTGATCCCTATCTTCTCTGGAGTTTTGAGCATAAAAGGGTGCTGAATTTTATCAAAGGCCTTTTCTGCATCAATTGAGATGATAATATGGTTTTTGTCCTTAATTCTGTTTAAGTGATGAATTACATTGATTGTTTTGCATATGTTGAACCAGTCCTGCATACCTGAGATGAAGCCCCCTTGATCATGATGAATTATCTTCTTGATAAGTTTATGAATAAGGTTTGCTAGAAGTTTATTAAGAATTTTTGCATCCAAGTTCATCAGGGATATTGGTCTGTAGTTTTTTTTCTTTTTTTGTAATTTTCTTTTTTTTGATGCGTCCTTGTTGGGTTTTGGTATCAGAGTTATGGTTGCTTCATAAAAAGTGTTTGGGAGGGGTTGGGGATTTAGCTCAGTGGCAGAGTGCTTGCCTAGCACGTGCAAGGCCCCAGTTCGGTCCTTAGCCCTGAAAAAAAAAAGTGTTTGGGTGATATCTAACTTATTGATGAGCCATGAGCTGGCCAGGAAGTGAGGCAACTTAAGGTAGAGGCCCCCCAAGATTTCTTACAAGTCCAGAGTGAACTACTTGCATTGTATTAAAAAAGAAGAATTGATACAAAAAGGATCAAAATATTGTAGCATATTTTGAATTGAAAAAAATAAAAATTTTGACATAAGTAATACACAAGGCCATATAAAAATAAGACCAAAATAATCCTGATCTTATAAAAATATAGTAACTACACCCACTACAAGTAGCAGTGTCTGATAATGGGGTGCACGATTTGTATGATGAGTGTTTTTCAATACTCCCCATCTAACCTTGTGACCAACTAAATGAATGCCAAAAATTTGCATGTAAGTGTCCTTGCTTGTCCCATGATACACCACAGAGGCCCCGAGGGGTAATATCTGTGGGCCAGTCACTGATTTTTGGTCACATTGGCTCAACCATTGAGACTAAAATTTCTGGCTGAGGTGACATCCATATAACCTTATCTCCATAGAATCAAAGTCACCTTTAGATCAGGAAGGGATTCAGAAAATAATGAGTCATGGGTTGGAGAGGTGGCTCAGTGGTAGAGAACTTGCCTTGCATTCAAGACAACCTGGGTTCGATCCCCAGCACCACACATAGAACTAAGTGGAGGAAAATCTATTTCTCTCCTTCTTTTTCCTCTCTTTAAAAAACTATAGAGGAAAATAAAGAAGAGTCAAGAGACTGGAGTGTGGGTGATATGGGGGTGATTCTAGATTAGGATCAGAGGCATATCATATTATTACTATATATACATATATATATATATATATATATATGATTATACAACTCAAATCCTCAACAAAATTTTTTTAAAAAATGAGACAGAAATCCATTTTATGTGTGAAGATATTGAGAACCATCAGCATCAAATCATTTACTTAAAGTGACATTGAGACTGTGCTATTACCACCTCTCCCACCCCCGCTAAGCCTCCACATACAGACAGCTGGGCAGTGGCAGTGTCTGCAATTTCAGAGAACACAGGAGTGTGGGCTGAGTGGCTTTACCACCCCTTGCATATTTTTCAGTCACTGTTGACCCGTGCATGGGAAAGTATGAGTTCATTCTCTTCTACCTCCTCCAATCCTAAGATACTCATGTAGGCTTTGTTCTAAGTGCTTTAACACACCTGGATAAGCTTTATCGTGTGGAGCACGCACAAATATTATCCTGCTTTACAGATGAGGCACATAGTAATCATTTCACTTGCCTAAGGTTACAAAGCTAGTTAGTGTTGGACAGCTTAGGCAGTCTGGTGACTATCTTTGTCCCTATCTATAGAATTGCAATGCCTCCTGAGACTTAAATCAAAGCCACATGCAAAGGTTATCGAAGCAAGGGTTTCATGCCAAGGAAATGACTCATCCTACTTCAAACCAATGCTTATAAAAGAGATAACACAGTGAGGTAGACAGAATGGTGTCCTGAAAATAGACAGTGGCAGGAGGGAGTGGAGTATTTGTTGAATATCTTTGTGCATCAGGCATTGCCCGAGGTGGTTTTTGGATATTATTTCATCAGTCCTAACAGCAAGTCTGAAATATAGGTAGTCTATAAGAAAGGAAACTGAGGCCCAAGAGGGCTTAAGCTATTCAGATCTGCTCTTTCTACTTCCTGTGGAGAGCTGTAAGAGACTGATCAAAGTTATTGCTTGATGGCATTACTGTCAAATCCCTGATCTCAAGAAGGCTCCAGGGCTCCCCGAATCTTGGGTCAGGAAAGAGAGAATCAGGTGCCATTTGTGGCTGCTGAAGCATTTGTTTCTTTCTGTCTATACCCATCTTGCGGGAGACTTTTAAGGAGCCTCCTGGGGCAGGGAGTGGGGTTGGTGGACCTCCCCTGAAATCTAGGACCTTCCCTGGGATGAGAATGGAAGAGAGGGCTGGGCTGGATCTAGGATTTTAGCATCATAACTGATCAGCACAAACTGTGTTCCAATCTGTTAGTAGGCTAGGAGGCTTACGAAACCTATTCTGGGGAGTTAGGATTACCCTGGGCCATGTTTCCTTGAAGGAGGTGTTGCCATCTGAGACCACCTGCAGAGAAACCACAGTGGTTCTCCTCTGAGTTTCCACTGTGTGCTGTGCAGCCCAGTCTGGGTTGCACCCCTCACATACTGACTGTTGGATGGAGCTTCTGATGTTCTGTATTCTTGTCTTGGTATCTTGTATCCCTTCTACCTAGCCCTCATTCAGACATTCGTCTTTTCTAGCTTGTCTTGGGATCAGGGGATGTCCTAGTTCAAATGCCTTGCGAAGTCACTTTAGGGGATAAATTTACAACAAATATTTTCAAACCTCTGTTAATGCATATGAAAAAGATCATCTTTCTCTCTCTTTACAGAGTTATTAACCTATTTGAGGAATGAGATATTGCACAAATAAAATGTAATCAAGATGATGTTAAGTGCTCTGAGTGGCATTAAAGACCTAGAAGTCAAGAGAAAGTGGGTGTGGTGGGACATTCTCCGTTGTCTCCACTGCTCATCATTCTCCACCCTGGAAGCTGACCTGTGTGGACAGCACCCTTGGGTTCCAGTGTCTCTGCCTTCTAGCTGGGCTGGACAATTTCTAGCACAATAGAGGGTGGATGGCAAATGGGGTCAGGATATTTATTCCCTTGGCTTTCTTCCCACCTGACTTACATGGGTTTGCTATGAAGGTCATAGCTCTTGTCAGGTGATCTTCTCCAGAGTTACCCTCAAGTCCCAGTTACTGATTTATTATTTTGTCTTTCAAGTCTGTGGGAGGTCAAGGCTTTCAGTGTTCTCTCAGAGGCACCACAGTATGCATTGTCGCATTTCCTAAATTCTTCCGTCCCTTTATTAAGCCCTCAATGAATAATTCAATTAGAGCATAAACTATATGCTTCCTGCCAGAACCCAGACCCAAACAGTAGGCATCCTATTGGGGATGCCATGACATGACATCCAAAATGGCTGACCATAAACATGGGAGACCTAAAGGAAAGGTAGCAAGGACACTAATGCCACCCCAGGACAGCAGGACTTTATTTCTCCCAGTATACTATGGGAAGCATGGACTGTTTCTGAATGGGGAAGTAAGATGATTACAAGTAAATCACTTTTAAAAAAGTAATTTGCCACAACATAAATTGTATTCTGGGGTGAAGGATGTCCCCAAGGATGAGGGGAAAATAGAAGACAAGAAAAATGCATACACTCTGATCCAGAAAATCCATTTCTAGGCACTTAGAACAAAAAAAAAAATAACTAAAAACATGTACAAATACTTTACTGCAAGGATATTCATTGAAATGTCATTTCAAAAATTAAGAATGGTAAATCTAATTTTCAGAATTTATATATATATATTATTTTGTTTTGAAGCTTGTTTGATTGTTCAACAAATAAATTTCTGAATTAAAAAAAAAGAATGGTAAAGAACCCAAGTTTCTACCAACATTATATTGTCTTTCAAACTGACACTGTAGATCTGTATGTTGGTTTGGTAAAATTATATTAATTAATGAAAATACAACTTATAAAAATGATTAATAACTCTGGTGTACATATATGCATTTGTTTATATGGAGAAAAGGTTAAGAAAATGTACTTTAAATTAGTAATAAACACCATTTTCCTGTAATGAGCTTATATATGGTTTGTATAAACAAGGAAGCATTTGTGACTATCAAGGATAAAGCCCTCTGAGGCCTTAGTCTGTGGTAACAGTAGAAACAGGAGGAGTCAATGAATGACCTTGTGCATGTGGAATCAAGGAACTCAGCAATCTGATAAAGGAGTTGGGTGTCTGAATCATAGTGCCACTGAGAGAAACCTGGGAGCCCTGGACTTATCACAAAGCCTCCTACATCTTAACTCAAGTCAGCAGGGTGTTTCAATGAGCTGGGTAAGGAAGAATGTCCTGGGGACTGGTTTGGCAAGCTAGATCATGGTGCTCAGGTACTGGATACACACAAACAAGGCAATTGTGACATCCACAGCTCAAGAGTCACTCAGTAAACTAATTCCACAAGTAACTCCACAAAAGTCCCTGCTAATGAGGAAAGAAGTCTAAATCTGGCATTGAATAATATATTTTAGAATTGGCTAAACTATTGAAAAATACTTTTTTAAAATCTTTTCTCTATTTAAGAACTTTAGAAATGTGACTTTCCTGAACCTGTTGTCCCCTGAAACTGCTTCACCTCTGAACTCATGGAATCAAAATTCTATTCTCTGACCATGACATTCTACCTCCTAAGTCTGTCATTGCCTCAGGACAGGTTCTTCCAACCCACTCGACACATCAATACTTTCAGTTCTTTGCAGATATTCATATACTCATAGACATACTCGTGTATACATAAGGTGCTAGTGCCATGTCAGGACAGCTGGACTTTATTTCTCCCAGTGTACTACAGGCAACATTGACAGTTGCTGAATGGGGAAGTAAGATGATTAAAAGTCCACCACTTTCAGAGAAGTAATTTTGCCAAACAGTGTTCTAAGCACTTTACATGTGTTATTCTTTTTAATCCTATTACAACCCTAGGATGAAGCTGCCATCATTTGCATCTTACAGATTAGGAAACTGAGGTGTTAAAAGGCTGTGTGACTTGCTGCCAGAGAGGTTGTGGGTGCTGGAGGGGTTGTGGGAAGAAAGGAACTCTTGTACATTGTTGATGGGACTTCAGACTAGTACAACCACCCTGGAAAGCAGTATGGAGATTCCTCAAACAATGAGGGATGGAACCACCATATGATCCAGCTATCCCATTCCTGGGTATTTTCCCAGAAGAATGAAATCCGCATACTACAGCAACACAGCTACATCAACATTTATACTAGCACAATTCACAATAGCTAAATTATAAAATCAGCCCAGATGCCCAACATTAGATGAATAGATTAAGAAACTGTGGTATATACACAATGGAGTTCTATTCAGCTATTAAAAATAATCATGAACTTTGTTGCCAAATGGATGGAAATGGAGAAAATCATACTAATTGAAATCAGCCAACTTCAGAAACTCAAAGGTCAAATATTTTCTCTCATATGTGAAAGAGTAAAATAAAGGAAATGGTGACAGAAGGTCAAGTTTTTTAATAGATTCATCAAACTCAGGTTAACAAATGATCTGGGGAAAGTATGATTATGTGGGGGCACAAAGGAAGAGAGGGGGGACGAAAGAGGGAAGGATGGGGAAGGAAAAGGGAAGGATACAAATAATGTATGGCATACGTTGCACCACTAAGATGCTGAATAGTTCCTATGTAGACATTCAAATCTGCAGAAATCAAAATACATTATATATATATATGAACTAAGTAATCAGGGGGAAATTACTGGAGATAAGAGACTGGGATGGGAGGGGTGCTAAGAAGAAAATTGGATCAACATATTTTGCTATATTGAATATATGTATGAATATGTAACAATAAATCCCCTCATTATGTAAAACTGTAATGCACCAATAAAAAAACAAAATACACAAAAAAGTCTGTGCAACTTGCCCAAGCCCTTACAGACAGGGCGGGTAGAGCTGGACTCAAGTCCAGTTTGGTCTGACTGTTCTTTTAATCACTACACTTACATCTAGAAGAGCAAATCTGAAAGATTTCTACCAAATTGTTAAATAATTACTTAATGAGGTTGGGGCTAGGGAGGACCCCCACTTTCTATTTTTCACTGTTCTGTTTTGTTTATATTTCCAGTAATATGAATTAATGTTAATTTATTGCATCTTAACTAAAAAAAATCATCGTTTTAAATTAATATAAATTCTCTGGTTTCCTTTGCCTTCAGCTAATGTACTCTCCCAGTTTCTAATCCCAGAAAGCTCTTCTGTGGTCTTGCTCCCAGTCTGGCAGATGTCACCAGGAAAAATACACCATCATATGGCCCCCAACTCCAGGACTAACAAATGAATTCCTGCCCAGGTCCAGCAGAGGCTCAGAAAACTTAGGACCTCCAGGAAGATTCCCTTACCATGCCCAAGAGTTCTAGCCTCCTCATCCTTTTTCTTACTCAAGCTACAGCCAGATCTCTTTCCTTTCTCCACAAAATATCTCAAAAATAGTCCTCACTTACTGTGTTTGTGTCCTCATCTCTACTTCTTTTTTTCATCTCCCTATATTCACTCCAATAACACACATATATATGTGTGTGTGTGTGTGTGTGTATATATATATATATATATATAT